>JASDQU011029778.1:0-19140 GCA_032191745.1 Picea mariana | reverse complement strand
TATTGTGAGAATATACATGTTCCAGCCCATAAAGAGCTTCATTTTGTCAAAAAATAACAGTCCAAAAAATAGTCCATTGCCTCTACTTTCCTGAAGAGCTTTATGTCTATACTAATTCTAATGAGGATATACATGTTCCCGCCCATAAAGAGATACATTCTGTCAAAAAATAATAGTCCAAAAAATAGGCTACTACCTCTATTTTCCTGAAAATATTAATGTCTATACTCCTACTATATACACTTCCTTAGGCCTGAGAAGCCTTTTAGTTTGTACAACAATTATACATATTCATACAAAATTGAAACCAAAAAGATCAAAACAGTCCAACTGTGGTTCTCTCCCTGTCTTCTTTAGAGAATGAAAGCTCGGAACTCCATGTCTTCAATCTTTCACCATCAAAAAGTTCAAAAACTTAGAATCTCCCATCACTTGGAGTTTCTTTATATCTTTTTTTATTGTTGTTTCCAACAATGTCCAAAGAGCAATAAATTCAACCTTATTGTTGGTGTCAATACCAGGATCATATCTTATGTGGATATAGTGAGAATGGTTTAGATATAACACTACTCCAACTCCACATACCAGAGGATGCCATTGGCATGCCCCGTCGAAGAACCCCCAAGGAATTTCATAGTCAACTGTCAGCATGGTTGGAATCCTCATCTTTTTGGATTTTGCTTCTGCTTCAAATTCCTTAGCAAAGTTTACTATGGTGCTTGTTGTGATTTCTGGGGGGATGTCTTTGTCTCGAAAGATACTCTAATTGCGAGCCCACCATAAACTTGAGACTAATATGGTGGGAAGCCCTACAAACTATTGAACTATTTTATCTTGAATCCAATCTTTAGAGTAGTCTTCCAAGCTAGCCTTATTCCATGCCGAATTTGGCTTGAACTCTTCTTAGATTAACTCCATGACTTGCATTGCATAGACATAACCAATAAATAAGTGAGAAATTGTTTCTACCTAAGATTTACATAAAGAACATCTATTAGGGCCGAACCATTATCTCTTTAAGTCGTTATCCCAAGTTAGCAGTTTATTGTTTAAAGCCAGCCATAGAGTGATCTGACATTTCATAGGAGCCTTTAATTTCCATAAAAGGCTCCACCACCACTTTACATTTCCTTCATACTGAGACTCAACCCAGTTTTTATAACCAACTTTTGTACTGAAATATCTTGTCTTCGAGATTTTAGACCAATACAAAATGTGTGGAACATCTTCATTAAGAGAAATGAAATTTGAGATAAGGAGGTAGATGAAGAGGTTCCATTCCTTAACTTCCTCTCTGATTAGACCTAGAGCTTCCACCTGTTTCCAACCTGCTCTACCTCTTAGTTGAGGGAGCTGAGATTTCACGCCATTTATGGTAAAGAGATTTTGGGCTCTAAGGGTTTTGATTAGGGGGGACGAGAAACAAAAAATGTTTTCGCCTCCCAACCACGGGTCCTCCCCGAGCCGTACTTTGCGATCGTTTTGTATTCTCCATACTGTCTAGTTGCCAATCAAAGGGAATGCCATGCCTAAGTCTTTCCAAACATTTGAACCAATGAGGAGTTTGTGTGGTTGTTTGAACCGTTCATCAATGGTTAAGGAGGGAAAGTACTTGGAATGAAGATCTTTGGTACATTGGGAGTCCTCTTGTGTAAGTTTCCACAACATTCAACCCACTAACACTTTAGTGAACAAATGAAATTTTTTTAGACCCCATTGTCCCAGCTCCTCACGAGGTGTGATCATGCTCCATTTCGCTAGGGGTATTCTACGTGATTGACGTGTGCCCGACCAAAGGTATTGAAAGCTAATTTTCCAAATTTTAGTGAGGATCCCTTTAGGGATTCTGACGATGGATTCTGAGTAAACTGGGGTACTCTCTGTTATCCCCATTTTGTGGATAACTAAGGAGATTAAATCTCGAGGCCTTTAGGTTGCAGATATGGAGTGTCGCGAGACTACATGACTAGCAATATCCTTTTGCGCAGATGTAGACCCTTCTCACCACCACAAAGGTCGTAGATTTTCAGATGGCATCCACCACACCAGCTGGCTTCCGGAAGGCAGTGGGCCTTGCTCCATGAGGTACAAGTCAATATTATGGTGAGCATCATTTCAATATTTGAGGCATTTAAGTATGTTATATCTTAGATTTATTTAGATTTCATGATATATGCTTGGACATTATGCCTTTTTCCATGCTTCATCTTGGTGGTTGACATTGTTGCCTAATAAGTGGTCTTCCTTGGGGATGGGTTTGCTACTAGGAACTCCCTTGAATATCCATCGTACCATTCCCGGCCATACTTACCACTTTCCATCACTATTTCCCCCCATCTCCTTATCTCTTGGGATTTTAGGGTGTATTGACCCAAGAAGGGGTTGTCCCTCATTCTATGGGAAGAAGGGGTTGAAGGCCCATAGGGATTGATGTTGGGTAAAAGAAAAAATCCTATGTATGAACCTCCTAGATGCTTCGCCCGTGGATCACCCAAGAAAGCAATGAAACACTTATCTTTGAGAAAAAGGGGGACCTACAAGAAATATGATTAAGAGTGCTTAAAAGGTTAGTTGGAGAATAGGAGGTCTCATCTTGGAGAATAGGAGGTCTCATCACGAGTCGACCTATCATGTCCATGAATATCTAGTGGAATGACATTGCCATCATTTGGTCATCAAGCCATGGTAATGACTCTTAGTTGCATGGATGAGAGAAAGGGGGTCTCATCACGAGCCAACCTTCTCATTTCCACTAAGTATTTGTGGGTGACACTGTCATTATCTAGACACCACGCGTGCTTATTTGTCTTTACAGGACCTAGTTGGTGTACAATTTTGGAAGAACACACCTAGCTTAGGATTCCATGGGGCTTGAAGCCCACACGTGGATGTCAAGGGCCCACATGCTAGATGAGAGAGATGAAACTTTGAAGGCATAGTAGATGACTTGGATGACATAACCTAGCCCCCACATGCCAATTTTTTTGCCTAGGAGAGGCAGAAAATCACCTAGGGGGGGTTAGGGTTTGGTTGTGAGGTTGACATGCATTGGCACAAGGATGTTTTGAGGTCCTTGAGGCTTTGGCCATGAAGGAAGCTATTTGGATTCTTGACATATGGCTTTGGGGATCCTTTCTACACTCCTCCACGACCAATGACCTTCTCCTAGTGCCAAAACGTCCTCTAAAGGGGTGACGTCCTTATAAATAGGGTTTTTCTTTGTGCAAAAGTGAAATTAAAGTGAATTGTTTAATATTGCTTTGTAAAAAAGGGCAAGATTGGGGTTGTTGACCCCTAGTCTTGTGGTTTACCCTTAATTATGTGGACAAACTATGTTAGTGACATTTTGTATAAATAGAGATCATAAGATCTCATTTCAAACCTAACTCTCCAATGTGAGAGGCTCTTGGACTGCAATTTTCGCTCTCTTTGGCTAGTTCTCTCTCTTGTGTTTTTTTTTATGGCTATGTATTGGATTATTGGTTGATGGAAGTGATGCACTAGCCTTGGAAGGATTTTCTCTAGATTTTATGGTGGTTTGTCTTAATTTTTTCCTTGAATTGGTAAGGTTTCTACAATGTTGCTATCATTTATTTTTCGAGTCAAGGTTATTTGCTAGAGCTAGGTGGGATGTATAAGGGCATACACCCCCACTTTAGTCTCCATCACTTTATGCTTACATGTTATTGGTTTATCAAGGGTTTTCTAAGAGAAGTATAAAGGCATACACCCTCTTAGCCTAAACCCTAGCTAGAGATACTTGCCTTTGGGAGTAAGAGGATTTACACCCTGAAGGAGGTAGTACCTCTAGCTCTTTCTTTGCTTGACTCCATTAACCCATTTTTAAAGGCACTAGTCATTTACTTATTGCATTGGAGAAATAAATTGTTGCCTTGGTAAATGTGAAATTTTCAAGTTTTAAAGTTTTCTCTTTGGGATAGTGATCTTGATGCCTTGGGTATTCTTCCTCCCTTAGGGAGTCCCCCTTTGCCACAAATTATCATTGCTATACTAACTTGTTTCCTACAGCCATTAGGATGCAAAAAACCCTAACCGTAACCACTAATATCTAACAAACAAACCCTAGAAACTCTCCCTAACTTACCAATTAGAACATATCGTTTGGGCTAATCATCTCTAACTTTTAGTGGCTGATTTAACTGATATTGTCCATCATTTCCTACAACCATTAGGGCTGCATAATACTATAGAAATCCACTTTATAACAACATTCTTAATTCAGTCTCAAAGTGCTTTACTTGATTCATAATTAATTGCTAATTTCATTGATGACATTGTTAACTAGTCTTGTGCTTTCCACGCTGATTTAGATATCTTTCTTTGTCGATATACATTATTGCTAGCAACTGTATTTAGGGACAACAAGCTTAAATTGCTTTTCCAATTGATTATATCACAACATATGCTTGTTTCTCTTGTGTCTCAGGGGAGTATAATCATATAACAAAGAACTATACTTTTGGGGCAACTCTCCTTGGTCTACAAGTCATCTTCCTTCCCCTCCTCTTCCACTTGGTTTTCTGACCTCTAGGGAAATTTCCATCTTCCTTCCTTTTCTCTTACCTTTCTGCCAGGGTCTCTGGGATCGCCTCCTAGGAGTGACCTTGGTCACCCCCAAGTGTGGGACCTACATCGAGGTGACATTGGGTGTAGTTTCCCATAGTTATAACACTTTATTTTGTGGTTGGGTCAGGCTTTTCCCAACCTACAACTTGTGCCATAACATTTTAGCGTCGTTGCTGGGGAGGATTTAGAATCCTCTTCCAAACCCTAAGGATACCTTGGCAAGCTATCCCGAAGCCTTTATCCCTTAGCTTGCTTGGCGACTCCACTCAAGGGATGTTCCCTTTCCACCCTTGATGAACTCTCCTTGAAGTTCATTTGGCGACTCCACCTTCCACAAACCCGCCTTTCCCCTTTCCTCCTTTAGTGAGACTTAATCTCACCTGATGACTCCTTTGAGGTGTCTTTTCAGTCAATGGATTTATGGAACCATGGGATGAACCCTAATTCAAAACTTATTGTGACTCAATGATGGCATACTTACAGATGGAAAAGGAGAAGGTTGCTAATAAAGCTGCTAAAAGAAATGATGAATCACATAAAATAGTTGTTTCTTTCCTTTGACGATGAATAAGTGTTCGAAGAACAGGCATATAAAGAAATTCATCAAGAAAAGAACACAATGAGTTGTGACCCTTTCGAAGACCTTGATGATACTTTATTCCATGACCTCAAAAGTGAAGAAGTATCATAGGAAACCTTGGATATGAAAGATCTCCTTGAAGAAAAGCAAGCAAAGCACTATGCACTAAGAATCAAGCCTATTGTGATGAAGAGGTGATGGAGGGGCTTGTCCATAAGAAGAAGTGATAATTATGATAAAGCGTAACATATTGAGGCACTGTTATCTTTGATCCCGCTTGATGAAGGCGAGGTTGTTCAACCTTGTTTACCTCCTGCACATAATGTTGAAGAAGCGATCAGTCTCGATGATGAAGAATTTGAAGGTCCAATTGAAGACATCCATGCCTGTACTCCTCTCGCACACGAAGATGAAAATATGGTCATTTTCAGTCATACTGATGGTCTTATGAAAGTACCCTTCAATATGGTTGATGAGCATATAAACACTTTCATACAGACTTGTAGACGCAGATGGGATCTTGGTTGTCTCAAATTTGATAGAGACCCCATTTATGACAATGAGGGTAGCTCTCAGGCAAAGGGGGTGTTATTTTCAGAGATTGGTCTTCATGCTTGTATGATTCAGATATTTGGCAGCCTGGTGATGACATAGTTACAGATTTGTTCTCACCTTCAAGGATAACTTGTTGCAGCATACTCAAGATGATCTTCAATCATCCCTTGATACATACCCCTTTGAGGATGCATATTTGTTCCATGAGAATTTTCATTCATCATACTCAGATTTTGATAGACACCAGGTTGTGGCCTGCCCAAAGCACTCCAAGGTCCATGCTACCAAATGGAAGCACTTTCATGCTGAGACCTTTCGTGGGGATTTGTAGATAAAGAAGCGACGTTTCTTGAATATGAGAGAAGAATTTTCCTCTAGACATGAGGCTGTGCCTTATCGCATTTCCTCTAGTTTGGGAGATCAACCGGTTTTCTTAGTATCTCTTGTCCTTTCTCACCCTTCATGAGCAATGATTTTCTAAGTGAAGATGAAGACGAGTAGTTGTCTATATATGGTAACCCTCTTCAGAGATGGATTGATCAGGCTTGTGCCTATACTTTTCGGCAGGATGATCGGACTGATGGTTTCTCTTTCTAGTAGGATTTCACCCCTCCCACCCATCTCCATGAAGTTATTTCATGATAGATTATATATGTGTTTATGCTCGTGATTATTATGTGCTTGACTTATCTTTTTTGTTTCACATGATTAAACACAGGGGGAGATTTCTCGATGAAATGATGAACATGTGGTTGCACTGGTTATATGACTTCACCTAACGTCACCTATCACCGGATCTTCAGGGCCCCAAGGCCCCATGTAAGTAGGTAGGTCATTCAATTTCCTTCATTTTCATATTGATTACTCATACTAGTTTAGATGCATTTCATTTTCATTTTTCTCTACTTGCATATTGATTTCATGCTTAGTTTAGAAACTTTTGAAAAAATGTCAAAATTTTATTTTCCAGATTAGTTTTATTTTTGGATTTTTATGTATATGGATAAGAGGGTGATATCACCACCCTAGATGCTCTAATCCCTTTATCTGAGTTTTGGCAGGTACAGGTGTACCAGAAGATGTTGCAGTTCTCATGCACTCTACGACGAGCACATGTTCCCAAGTAGGAGCCAGATGTTATCCCCATTTTTTGGATAACTAAGGATATTATGTCTCGAGGCCCTCAGGTTGTAGATATGGAGTGTCGAGAGACTACATGACTAGAAGTATCCTTTTGCACAGATGGAGAACCTTCTCACCACCAAAAAGGTCATAGATTTTCAGATGGCATCCACCACACCAGCTGGCTTCCAGAAGGTAGTGGGCCTTTCTACATGAGGTACAAGTTAGTATTATGGTGAACATCATTTCAATATTCGATGCATTTAAGTATGTTGTATCTTAGATTGCTTTAGATTTCATGATATATGCTTGGACATTATGCCTTTTTCCCTACTTCACCTTGGTAGTTGACAATGTGGTCTAGTAAGTGGTCTTCCTTGGGGATGGGTTTTCTACTAGGAACTCCCTTGAAGAGCCATCGTATCGTTCCCAACCATACTTACCACTTTCCATCACTATTCCCCCCCATATCCTTATCTCTTGGGATTTTAGGGTGTATTGACCCAAGAAGGGGTTGTCCCTCATTCTATGGGAAGAAGGGGTTGAAGGCCCAAAGGGATTGATGTTGGGTAAAAGATAAAAGCCTATGTATGAACCTTTTAGATGCTTCTCGTAAGGATCACCCAAGAAAGCAATAAAACACTTATCTTTGAGAAAAGGGGGACCCACGAGAAATATGATTAAGAATGCTTAAAAGGTTAGTTGGAGGATAGGAGGTCTCATCATGAGCCGACTTATCATGTCCATAAATATCTAATGGTATGAAATTGCCATCGTCTGGTCACCAAGCCAGAGTAACGACTCTCAGTTGCATGGCTGAGAGAAAGGGGGTCTGATCATAAGCCAACCTTCTCATTTCCACTAGGTATTTGTGGGTGACACTGTCATTATATGGACACCATGCCAGGGCAATGGCCTTCAACTTTTCCTTAAAATAATGAAAGAAAGAATGGAAAAATAATGGGCTTGGAAAAAGTACATTACAAACGAAGGTACTGCACACCCTCTACAAAGGCACAAACGAATGAGACACTACGACCTCTTGTATGTCATGAGCCCTATGCCCATTGAGTCTCAACCCTAACCACTTCACCCACTTTACATGGATTAGAGAGGGATCTCTTGGAAACTTTCCCTGACCTAGGGAAAGATCTACCCAATAGAACACCTTGTCAACCCTCCCATATTCAAGCTTGACAAGTCGCATAATGTCTTTGAACACTTAAATGTTTGACATAGTAATCTTTGATGTGCATGCTTAGGTGGCTCAATTATTGATTGGATTCACTTATGATGATGTTATAACTTGAGATCCTTGGAGGGTGTGCTTATTTGTCTTTGCAGAACCTAGTTGGTGGACAATTTTGGAAGAACATGTCTAGCTTGGGATTCCATGGGGCTTGAAGCCTATAGGTGGATGCCAAGGGCTTGCATGACATATGAGAGAGATCAAACTTTGAAGGCCTAGAAGATGACTTGGATGACATAACCTAGCCCCCACATGCCAGACGTTTTTCGTATGAGAGGCAAAACGTCACCTTTAGAGGCATGACGTCACCTAGGGGGTTAGAGTTTGGTGGTGAGGTTGACATGCATTGACGCAAGGACGTTTTATGGGGATTGAGGCTTTGACATGAAGGAAGCTATTTGGATGCTCGACATATGGCTTTGGGAAGCCTTTCTACACTCCATCACCAACGACCTTCTCCTAGTGCCAAAACGTCCCCTAAAGGGGCGAAGTCCTTATAACTAGGGTTTTTCTTTGTGTAAAAGTGAAATTAAAGTGAATTTTCTAATATTACTTTGTAAAAAGGGTCAAGATTAGCGTTGTTGACCCCTAGTCTTGTGGTTTACCCTTAATTATGTGGACAAACTATGTTAGTGACATTTTGTATAAATAGAGATCATAAGATCTCATTTCAAACATAACTCTCCATTGTGAGAGGCTCTTGGACTGAAAATTTCGCTCTCTTTGGATAGTTCTCTCTCTCTTGTGATTTTGTTTATGGCTGTGTCTTGGATTATTGGTTGATGGAAGTGATGCACTAGCCTTGGAAGGCTTTTCTCTAGCTTTTATGGTCGTTTTTCTTAGCTTTTTCCTTGAATTGGTAAGGTTTCTACATTGTTGCTATCGTTTATTTTTCAAATCAAGGTTATTTGCTAGAGCTAGATGGGAAGTATAAGGGCATACACCCCCAACTTAGTCTCAATCACTTTATGCTTACATGATATTTTTTTAACAAGGGTTTTCTAAGAGAAGTATAAGGGCATACACCCTCTTAGCCTAAACCCTAGCTAGAGATACTTGCCTTGGGGAGTAAGAGGATTTACACCCCCAAGGAGGTAGTACCTCTAGTTCTTTCTTTGCTTGACTCCATTAACCCATTTTTAAAGGTACTAGTCATTTATTTATTGCATTGGAGAAATAAATTGTTGCCTCGGTAGACGTGAAATTTTCAAGTTTTAAAGTTGTCTCTTTGGGATAATGATCTTGATGCATTAGGGATTCTTCCTCCCTTGGGGTGTCCCCTTTCTCCCACAAATTCTCATTGCTATGATAACTTGTTTCCTACAACCATTAAGCTGCAAAAAACCCTAACCCTAACCACTAATATATCACAAACTAACCCTAGAAACTCTCCCTAACTTCACTCACCTAACCTACCAATTAGGGCGTATCTTTTGGGATAATCATATCTAACTTTTAGTGGCTGATTTCTCTGATATTTTCCACCATTTCCTACAGCCATTAGGGTTGCATACTACTGCAGAAATCCACCTTATAACAACCTTTTCTTAATTCAATTTCAAAGTGCTTTACTTGATTCATAATTAATTGCTAGTTTCATTGATGACATTGTTAACTAGTCTTGTGCTTTCCACACTCATTTAGATATTTTTCTTTCTTTGCCGATATAAATTATTGCTAGCAACTGTATTTAGGGAAAACAAGCTTAACTTGCTTGTCCAATTTATTATATTGCAATGTATTCTTGTTTATCTTGTGTCTCGGGCATGTATAATCATCCGACAAAGCACTATACTTTTGGGGCAACTTTCCTTAGTCTATAAGTAATATTCCTTCCCCTCCTCTTCCACTTAGGTTTCTGACCTCTAAGGGAATTTCCATCTTCCTTCCTTTTCTCTTACCTTTACTCTAGGGTCTCCTAGATCGCCTCCCAAGAGTGACCTTAGTCACCCCCAAGTGCGGGACCTACATCGAGGTGACACTGAGTGTAGTGTCCCATAGTTATAGCAATTGCTTTTGTGGTTGGGTCGTGCTTTTCCCAACCTAAAACTTGTGCCATAACACTCTCCAGTGCTGATTTTAAGAGCATTAGTATGACTCCTCTAGAGAGTATTCTATTTACCCACATTGAAACCCGAGCTTCGATTTTTTTAACCAACCAACCCTAGTCTATGAATATGTAGCAATCCAGCTGGAGGTGAAACCTGAGATATTTAAAATGATCCTCTAGTTTTTGAGTGGGCATCAGTAGGATATTGCCAATTTGTCTTTTTCCCAGATTTGAACAATTATGATGGATAAGGCAAGATTTGTCTAGATTGAGTTTCATCCCAATGGCGCCATAGTATAGATATAATTGCTTTTTTTAAAGCCGTCACATCTCTGACTAATCCCTGAGTGCAACAAAAGACATCACCTACAAAGAGGAGATGAGAGATAGAGACAAATTGAGACACCTTGATTCCTTTTATCACCCCTGCTCCTTTTGCTTCAGATAAAACTTTGCTCAATGTGTCTGCTATTAAAAGAAAGAGAAAGGGTGAGATAGGGAAACCTTGCCTTAAACCTCTTGATGCTTTGAAGAAGCTGGACAAAGCCCCATTGATTAATACTTGAAAGGAAGTCAATTGTATACACCCCATAATCCAATTTACTACCGATAATGCCATCCCTATCTTTAGTAAAACAAGTCTTAGAAAGGTCTAATCCACTATGTCGTAGGATTTTGAAAGATCAAGTTTGAGGATATTTTCTTTGTGATTCTTAACTTTTCCCGTGTGGAGCACCTCCTGTTGGAGCCGCCTTTGTTTTTGGCCTGTCACAATTTTCAAATTTGATACTTGAAATCTAAAGTTGATTTTCTTTTTCCTTCCGAGATGATGAGACCTCTGAAACCTGGTCGCGTGAGCAGCGATGATTTTCTACTCTCGAAACAAGTCCACTTTCGTAAGAATGTTCGCTCCTTTTTGTTTTACTTCGGGATCTCGTAGGTCGGATGCTATAATCCATGAGTTCACACGTCCCGAGTCACGAAACGACGAAGTCGTTTTAAATTTTCACTCAAGACAGTAACCAGGGTAAAACCTTTAACTCACGATTAGACGTCGTCGGGGTTTCGGGCCTCGGCGTTCGCCAAGTCTGAATTTTTTTTTTTTTTA
Organism: Picea mariana; assembly: GCA_032191745.1. Taxonomy (NCBI): domain Eukaryota; kingdom Viridiplantae; phylum Streptophyta; class Pinopsida; order Pinales; family Pinaceae; genus Picea; species Picea mariana. Next base: position 7,889 of record JASDQU011029778.1, on the reverse strand, counting down.
CTGCCCCGAGAGCCGAGAACGCGAAGTTCTTTCTGGATAACCCATGTCAAGGATCAAAGGCAAAAAGCTAACCACGGTAAAAGTTGTTCTCGGCATTTCGCCACTCGGCATTATCTTTTTCGAAAATTCCAGCTTCTAAACCCCGACTCACGAAGTCACGAGGTAATTATAACATGATTAATTAGTCACTTAATTCAAGATTATCTTCCCCTTAATTAAGTCTTGATTCGCAGTCTCGCGGTTTTGCGACTCGGCGTATAAATCTCCCAGAAACTTGTCTTCGAAATCCCGAATCGCGATACGGTGAATGAAATAATTATAAAATTAATTATGCCTCCAAATCACAATTACCTTTAATTAAACCAAAATCGGTCCTCGCGGTCTCGGGAGTTAGAGATTCAAAACGTTAAAAGAAATTCCACAATATAACGAATGGTGAAGAAATTGATTAGCATTGGCGGGATGGGATTAATTAAGCTAAAGCAAGATATATCCCGCGCCTTGAGGCTTGCACGTTTCCCGAGGTAGCCATTTCTCTCCATACTTCGACTGACTGTCAAACCACCAGAAATTTATGACATTTATGAAAAAATAGGGTAAATCTACGCATATAAGATCGGATTTTACGCAATAAATTTATTTCTAATTACGATTTGACAGGCTTATTTTGAAAAGTACCGAGTTTTCAAATATATATAAGAGTTTCATTTCATTATAACGAACGCATTTTCATAAGCACGCAGAGCTCATCACTTCTGAGTAAACTAATTTCTGCATGTATACGCAGTTCTATTGCAGAAGAGCGAAAACGCAAGCTTCGGCTATGGCTCCGCGGAAAGTAGCAAAGGCGAATGTCGAGGTCGCAGGACAAGGCTCGGACAATGTCTCCGACACTTCGCCCCGAAGTGTCGACTCGGTCCCCAACTGGTCATTTGTTTCAGACATTCTGCAATCAGAATTGGTGGATTATTCAGACGACAATGAAAAGGATGATCTAAACACCAAATACAAGATAGTTATCCAATCTGGAATGCACAAAGCAGCAGCCAGACCACGGTTGCTCCCATATTATGACATGATTCGATGGGCGTTGGATCACGTAGACATACCCACCAGGACTATCATGAACGGGCAGCGGGTCACGGTCGGGACTTTTAGGCCGGAACATATCCAAACCATGTATAAGCTCCCGATGACGTCTGAATACACATATGGCGCTGAGTTCCTGGAGGAATTCAAAGATAAGGAGTGTAAACAATATGATAAAACCATGCTCAGTTTGATAAAGGATTGGTTTCGCGCACCGCGAAATTCAGAGCAAATGACCAGGGCGTTTATTCAATCGCTTCGTTGGAGCCACAGTATAAATATGTGGCCATGATGACATGCCGACTATTTGGGAGAGAGGACACATCGCATTTTTTCATTGCGTGGGTGCCTCTAATGTTTCGGGTCGCAAAAGGTTGCTCTTTTAATTGGGCAAAGATACTCTCGGATAGTTTGGCCAACCGGGTCACAGAGTATCGGGAGCAGAAGGAAAGTGGGAGGCCGTCCTCATTCTTCATGTCCGCATATATTATGGACGCAATATGTTCCATGACACCATTTCCATTGATGAGATGGGCTTGGACTTCGACTGAAGACAGACCCATACATGTATATCACGAAAAGCTATGGGAAAATAAAGCGGACAGTTTTGCATACGAAATTTTTAACTGGGTGATGGTGCCCCTGCATATCGCCATTTTTGGTCACCCACCACCTCGTATCTCGGACAACATTGCAGCAAATCTGAGTGGCATAGCGGGCTGGCACGTCGAGGCAGAGTTCTCGTACTTCAGGGTGTTCGGGGCTGTTGTTCCCCTGTATGCTCTGCCATTGTTCATTCCCGACAAGCTGGCTTGTCGCGAGGTCGTCCAGCAGACAGTAATTGGTGGGGTGAGTAAAGAACTCAAAGGGTACTCAAAGAAGGTATGGCCGTATTTTCCCATTCGGCTGAATTCTTATTTTTTATTAGATTTTGGGCATGCCAAAGCCGAGGCTGCAGCCCTGGAAGACCTAAATTTGGTCTCCATCGAGTATAAGAAACATGATCCACAGAAGGTTGTGAGCAACCATTTAGCTAATTGTGGGCTCAAGAGGTTTGAGCATGAGAATTCTCCTTCGGATGACATTTTCCGAGGGGCGAGGTCTTATGAAGAAGTTCTAGCCCGGATCCAATCCTTGGCTCCCGAAGACACGACCGCTATATTAAAATTCCAGGAGCATAGATGAAGCAGCCTCCACACTGTGTTGCAAGGTGAGAGTCCGGGTGTTTCCGAGACAAAACAGAAGGATACTGAAGGTCCCAAAGATGCAACTCCTAACTCGGGAAAACACCAGGACGAGGGGAAACAAACAAAGAATCCCGAATCAGAGGCACAGACTCCGGACCCGCCAAAGAAACAGAATCCGGAAACCGAGACAAAGACCCCTGAACCACCAAAGAAGCAGGACCTGGTCGACACCCCAGGAAAATCAGCGAAACAAATCGGGGAACCCATCACTTCTATCACCCCCTTGCAGTCGACGCAAGGAAATATCGAAGAGGGATGGGTATTCAATGAGGAACTGAGGCCCATAAGAGCAGAGGAACTTCCTCCGAACGAGTTTTTCTTTGATAAAAAGAGAAAAGCGGTAGTAAAGAGGGAATTCTACCAGGAGGGAAAGTCGACTGCTAAGAAGTACAAAGTTATGACCGACGGGAAGAATAAAAAGAATGAGCAATTCGCCATCGAGATCGTAGGGACGCTGGGAGCGTATGCATCGATGAATCAATTTTCGGTTGGACTTTTGAAGAACCAACTAAAAAGGAAGAATCGCCTAATCCGGACTCTCGAAGCCAGATTGGCCACAACCACGGAGAATGCTAAAGGTCAGGCTAGCATGAAAATGGAACAGGCCAGATTGGCCGACAAAAATGAATGGAGGTGATCAGAGTTAAGCTTGAGCAAGCACAGTCGATGGTCCGAGATGGTCGGACGCAGGCGAGCCAACAGAGGAGTTTGATTGAACAACTGCAGGCTCGGGTAGAAATAGCCGAGAGCAAAACGATGGACATCGGGATATTTAAATCCCGAGCGATCGAGATTCGGAGCAGAATCTCTTCGGCACAACAGAATTTGCTCACCAAAGTGGGAGCGATCCGGGAAAACTGTTTATTGGTCCATCAAGTTTCCAAGAACTTGTCGGCTAGAGAAAGGGATGCAGGAGCAGCTCGGGTCGCCTTCCAGGAGGCCGTGATAGCCACTAACAACCGGGTTTCATCGAGTAGTCCTGTGTTCTCCATTTCGGAGCAAACCCAAGGAAATATTCTGCTGAAGGATTGTGATCACAACATCGCCATGGGCATGGAGCAAGCCCAAAAGGTAACCAATTCCCTCGAAGAAGCCTTTAATTCTATAGATGGCGAGTTGCTGGGCATTGACAGCAGAGGCAATGCCGAAGAGTTGATGCAAATGAATGTGGAACAAATCTCACTTGGTCTGAAGGATAAGGAAGAAAGAGATTCGACTGATATCTCTGATATGAATGTAGTAGATATTACCCACGTTGATAAATATATGATCAAACCCAGCGCACACCTAAGTGCCCTCGACATCGTCGATGCGCAAATGGAAGACAAACTGCAGCAGCTAGCCCGAGAATGTTACTTCGTCGAGGCCAGCTGTCAAGCGGAACCTTCACAGCTCATATCCCAGCTAGTGGAAAGATGTATTGCCTGCACTGAGTCCGCGCGACGGCAAACACCTGGCATCAAGTGAAGACAGAGTAGAAGAAATGGAGCGATTGCTCTCTCTTCTGTCGTAACTGAAAATGTGCGACTATTGAGATTCCACCTTGCTTTGTAAAAAAATGTATAAATATACCCCAGAAAGAAATAAACGAGGCTGGACTCTTTTTGAGATTTTGTAAGAGAGTTTTTACATTGAGATTTAATACAAGTAGATCCGAGATTCTCAATTCCGTCACTACTGTATTACAAGTTTGCTTTCTTGTTCCTCATTTTTCAATTTCAATTCATATTCATAATTGATGTGCTTCGTTATAATTTAGTACAACCACTACTATAATGAATGAATTTGGGTTTTCTGCAATTGTTTATTGTCTTTCCTCTGCACCAGCTATAAGCTGTGTAAGACCAATCTGCAGTTTCAGAATTCTACATATATTCTTTGTTACATTGATTATTTTCTTACATATTTTCCTCTCCCGTTTATGTCGTGAGATTTTCCCCCGATAGGAACCTTATACTGTAAACGGCTCAATGTTTTTCTCACATCTCGCACCTTTTATTAAAATATAATACAGTTATGGGAACGAGCCTTAGATTTGTATCCATATTTTAATTCTGCAACCATAAGTTCTCTTTTATAAGACTAAAACTGAGACAACACTTAACCTTTCTTAAAGCTTTTCCTACCTGTGCTGTTCCCCCATGACAGTTCCTGTACCAATTCAACCTAACGTTGAACCCAGACTATTGAACCAAACACACATCGCCTTAAACCTTTTTGATACCATCCTTAAACGACAAATAACCGGGCCGAACTTGAACAATCATGGACAACCATTGAACGAGACATAACTATCCATGAATAGTTCGAAGCCAGACAATGCCAACGAAGAAATCTCCCTTAGTTTCCTTCTCCGAAGGTTGACGTTTCTCTCTTCTCCATCTTTTAACCACTTTCGGATGCCTTGACACTGTACTTTTGAGCCTTAAGTATAGACTCAGGAACAACACCTCCTATGCTACTACTACTGCATCATGGATCTGTCTATGCTGGAGGAAGCCAAATTGTTCCTCCAATATGATTTCACTTAGGATGGGCTTCAGACGATGCGCCAGGACCTTACAAATTAATTTGTATATCACATAACAACATGAAATGGGTCTGAAGTCTCCAAACGAGACATCGTCCTACTTCTTGGGAATTAGACATAGGAAGGTGGCATTTAGGGCACCCAACACCTTACTCGAGCTATGATATTCCTTTATTGTCATAAGAAGATCGTTTTTTAACAACTCATAGAATCCCTAAAAGAATTCCACCGTAAAATCGTTTAGGCCAGGGCTTTTTCCTTTTTTCATGGAGGAAAGTGCTGTGAGAATCTCGGGTTCCGACTCTTCCTCCTTCAAAGAGCTATTTGTTTCTTCAACAAAGACGAATGGAAACTTGGCTAGCACTTCCAAAATTTTCTGGATGGGGCATCCTACGGGGGCATGGAAGAGGGATTGAAAGAAACTAACTCCTGCCTCTGCCTTCTCTTCAAAAGAGCTAACCAACCTTCTATTCGACAAGTTTATTTCTCAAATAATATTAATATTTTTGCGCATGTTGGTGTGGCGGTGGAATAACTTGGAGTTGTTGTTGCATGCGCTGAGCAAATGGCCCTACTCTTCAATCTTAAGGCTTTTTCTTCCCTTTTTAAGATTGAGTGACGAGTCACTTCTAATTTTTTAGCTCCAAGAGCTGGGAGCTTGACATGGTTCCTTCATCTAACTTCACATACATATATGATATTTGGTCTTTAGTTTCCTTTATTAGCCTAGGTTTGCGGTTTCTATAAGTTATAATCCAAGACTCAGTCACAACTTTGACCCTTGAGAGGTTCTCTGCAAATTCAAACATAGCTGAGGAAGGGGAAGAAGACATGATGCCTTTCTTTCATCATTGATGGTGGTATATGTACATGAAATCCCTTTAGGGAGTATGAATAGACTTAATTCCTTTACATATCTTAATCTTTATACTTTTGAATTATACTTAATGTAAATCCTTTTTCATATTATATATTAGTAACATGATTTAAAAAAATAAATAAAAAAGATTGAAGATTATTTTACTTAATATAAACCTTTCTTCTTATCACTAACAAAAAAAAATAATTATTTTTTAAAAATATAAAAATAAAATACATATTACACAAAATATTATGTATATTTGAAAAATGTAATTTTCATTTAAGTTTTTTTATACATGAATTTTTTTTGGATATAAAAATAAAATATATATTACTTATATAATGTAAATATAATATATGTGAAAAATATAATTTTCATTTAATTTTTTTTTATATAAAATTTTTTTTAGATAAATTTATGTGAAGTTTAATATGATTTTAATTGTAATATTTTTATAATTTCATTTAACTAATCTAAATTCATTTAACTTTAAAGGTTTGCAGTGAAAGAGATTTGATCCTTCTAAAATTTTGATAAATTTAAAGTTAAATATATATAAACTAGTTATTATTCATTCAAAGTATATATAAACATAACAGAAATAACATAATTTTTTTAATTATTATTATTATTATTACTTTATTTATTATTATTTTATTTTAATAAATTATATTACATGAACATCTTCTATAGTATAGTATGTATTATATACATCTTCCATAGTATAGTATGTATATATATAATAGAGTCCACAAATATTTTTTTAATTATTATTATTTTATTTTAATGAGTTACGTGACATAAATATCTTTCCCATATTCTACTTAGTAATAACATTATGAAAACTTCAAAATATGATAATTTAATCCTTATCCTTAGGGTCATTTAATGTACACCGTGGAAAAGTACCTTGGAGAAGAATCTGAATATAACAGGAAGATGGATTGAACGAATTTGTTCCTTATCGCTCTCCTGCTGTCGGTTTGTCAGGTTAAAGATTTGTTCGCAAGGCATACAGATTCCTTCCCACAAATATCGACTTCATTCTTGGTTTAACATTTAGAATTTTGTTTTAATGTGTATTTCAGGCCATTTTTTCCTTGGCTTCTCAGCCTGAATCTGAGGTTTGTTATTTTTCAGTGTCTATTTTATGCCAAAACTTGGAAATCCCTCAGAGTGAGTGTAATACCGTTTTAATAACTACACCCAAATCATTTACGATATACCATCCCAAATTCCAAATTTCACGGCTACCAAGTGCTAAAATGAAGTGAAGCGTTATTCTCTGTCATATCACAGATGAGATTAAAATAAAACAAACACTCCACCATAAATCTCTGCTCTGTTATTTCTCTATTGGTGGCCCCTGTTGGCGGTACATGAATTCGGGGTTGGGTTGGCTAGAGTTTTTATTTGTAAAGTTAGTTATAACGTGGTGATTTTGTGATATAGTTTGTTTGACAATGGTTTTATGGGGAGGAGTGGGTTTCTGCCTGGGAGGTGCTGCCCTTTATTGTTTAGGTCGCAACAGCGGAAGGTAACTAACTGCTCTTCTGCATTCTATTACTCCTAGTCTAATATTCTAATGCTCTGTCCAGAGGAAATTCAGGACAATCAAGCGATGATATTTGGTGCTTGTGTGAATGATATGAACAGGGATGCTACTATTCTCAAGTCTGTGAAGCGAGTGAGCCAACTCAGAGATCTTGGTAAGGAGTTTGCAAATTTTCTCCTTGAATATTGTTTAATTTTTACTTTAAAGTTACAAAAAAATTGAAAGCAAGTAAAGCTGGAGATAGGATACATACTGCGCAACACAGACAGATAATGGCTTGGGACGCTTCCCTATTAAAGACATCCAATCCAGTCTTTGTGCTAGAATCTGTGTTTTGATTGCATACGATTTGAAATTGTGACCATCTTTACAATTCCTAATTCCTTTTATAAGACTTACACTTGAACAAATTGGGAAAATCTACTTGTGAGTTCCATAAGCCTCAATCATATTGGACTGTGATATGCCTGAGAGGATTGAATTCGCCTCAGGAGACTTACCTATATCTTCTTTTGTTTTCAGATAGGCAAAGACATTGAGACAAACAGATAAGGTTTGAGATAATGAAAATGCTATTTGATTAATATTTATGTTTTGTTATCTGCG
>JASDQU011029776.1:0-31134 GCA_032191745.1 Picea mariana | reverse complement strand
AACAGTGTGTCCTTGCGGGATTACATTTAGAGGATGAATCAAAGGTTCACGACGTGGTGCCGTGGAAGGAGGTGCGACTCCTCCAGAAGTTCTCGCACCCTCGGATTCGAACCCCCAAAGGGACGAAGAATTCCTTGGGCTAGATTCACTAGTTGTAAGGGAGATGATGGTCGGACAAGGCCCTTTCAATTTTTATCAAAGGGCCTTGATTCACCATCGGTACCGAGTTGGGGCAAGGGCACCTGTACCCCAGAGGGTCCACAACAGGCCCTAGCAAGTACTATTTGCTTCCATCAAGGACAAGAGAGAGTTGATTTCTAGCGTCTATGAGTGTCATGGATGGCGGTGTCATCGAGACAAGGTTGTAGAGGAAGGTGTGGTGCTTCACACTTCGCACTTATACCTCCAACATGAAGGTCCACATGGTGGTCTTTCAAATGAAGGGGAGCACTCTTCTGTGGTGGAAGATGCTCCTACCACAGCTGAACATGGTCGTCAAAGACGTGTCATGGGAATGGTTCGAGGAATGGTTCCGAGAGAGGTACCTTTCAGAGGAATTCATTGAGCGTCATCTCAATGAGTTCAATGCCTTGTCACACGGTGCCCGAGTACGAGGCCCATGTTGGAGCTACTTCGATATGCTCCGTACCAAGTTACCCATAAACTTAAGGTCAAGAAGTTCGAGTTTGGCCTTATTGTTAGAATTCATCTTCGACTCCGGGTACCAAGAGTGCTGGATCGAAGAAGGGGGTGTTGGACATGTGGGGAGCCACACTACCAGCTTGACTACCCTGTGGAGAGGACCAGAGCTTTCGGATCAGCTGGACCGTCTACCATGGGAGATATGGGCAAGGCCCATCAGATTCATGCATTGGTGAATAACCATCAGGCAGAGCATCAGTCGACTGTGCTCGAGACGACAGGTACCGTCGCTTACTAGACCTTTAGTATTTTGATAGACCTCGGTGCTACTGAGGGTTTCATTTCTGGTGCAGCACTAAAAAGGGATTAAGTTAAAGGCAGTCGAACAGAATGAGTTTATCTTTGTAGAGATGGCTTCGGGAGCCAAACAGAAGGTTGGAGGAAAGGTTATGGGTTGTATCCTTGACCTAGGAGAGTTTGTCACAAGGGCCAACTTGTACGTCATGATCCTAGGATCTTATGATGTCATGATTGGTATGGACTGGTTGGAATTGCATGAGGTGATACTCAACTGTAAGACAAAATGGTTGAGCTTGGTCGATGACGAGGGATAGAGACGTGTGATTGTAGGATGGAACCAGGGAGTTTCCCTGAGGTTCATCTCTTCCTTACAGCTACGGAAGAGCATGCGCAAGGGGTGCAATCTTTATGCGATCCTTGCGTTAAAAGAGAAGGGATTAATAGAAGGTTTAGAACACCTTTCGGTGGTGAGAGAGTTTGCAGACGTATTTCTAGAGGAGTTACCTAGGATGTCGTCGGAGAGGGAATTGGAGTTTACCATAGACCTAAAACCGGGGACTGAACCGATAGCAAGAACAACTTATCGGAGGTCGACCCTGGAGTTACAAGAGTTGAAAATGCAACTGAAGGAGTTGTTTGACCTAGGACTGATATGTCCAAGCATGTCAGCATGGGGTGCACCTGTTATTTTCATACGAAAGAAGGATGGGTCATGGAGGCTCTGCATTGACTACCATCAATTGAACAAGGCAACGATCAAAAATCAGTATCCGTTGCCGAGGATTGATGATCTGTTCGATCAAATGAAGGGAGCAATAGTGTTCTTGAAGATCGACTTGTGATCAGGATACCACCAGTTACAGATTAAGGAAGATGACGTCCCGAAGACCTCCTTTACGATGAGGTTTGGACATTACGAGTTTACCATTTTATCGTTTGGACTGACAAACGCCCCAGGGGTATTCATGAGTTTGATGAACGGGGTGTTCCGCGAGTACTCGGACACGTTCGTCCAAGTATTCATTGACGATATTTTGATTTAATCTCGGATGACAGAGGAGCATGACGAGCACTTGCGCTTGGCACTACAGTGTCTACGAGAGAACAAATTGTATGGGAAGTTGTCCAAATGCTCATTTTATCAATCGAAGATTCACTACTTAGGGCATGTCATCTCCGACAAAGGCATCGTCGTGGATCCAGCCAAGGTTGAGGCTATTATAGAATGGCCAGTGCTGACGAATGTCTCGGAAGTGCATAGCTTCATGGGTTTAGCAGGATACTATCAACGGTTTGTAGAGGGGTTTTCGAAGATAGCAAATCCGATCACGGAATTGCAGAAGAAAAACAAGAAGTTTGTTTGGACCGAGAAATGCGCAGAAGCATTTCGGAGGCTCAAGGAGTTGTTGAAAACATCACCGATACTAAAGGTCCCTGACATGGATGTGGAATTCTTGGTATGCACTGACGCATCCAAGGAAGGCTTAGGCAGAGTCTTGATGCAAGACGGACGAGTGATTTCTTACATTTCGAGGAAACTGAGAAGGCATGAGGAGAACTACGCGACGCACAATTTGGAGTTGTTAGCCATCATATATGCCTTGAAGGTTTGGAGACACTACCTTGTTGGATGAAAATTTGAACTAAAGACTGACCGTTGTGGACTACAACACATATTTACGCAAGGCGACCTGAACGCGCGACAACGGCGTTGGTCGGAATTGCTTAGAGAGTACGACTTTGAGATTACTTACATAAGAGGAACAGTGAACCGAGTGGCAGATGCATTGAGTCAGAGGCCACGCATCCTTTCAGTGCTTCCTCTTCAGACGAATCTACGTGAAAAGATTCTAACTTTACAGCGTGACAATGACTGGTACAAAGAGGTCGAGGGTTTTATCGGACAAAACACAATGATGGTACCATGATTTGAAGGATTTTAGTTTGATAGCGATGGATTATTGAGGTTTAAAAATTGGATCTACGTACCATTGAATGGCAAATTGAGGATGTTGATCCTGAGCGAGGCTCATAGAGCAGTTTACATGGCTCACCTAGGAGACACGAAGATGAGGGCAGACCTTAAACCCTTATTCTCTGGAAGGGAATGAAGGCAGACATAGTCAACTATGTGGCCAGATGTCTGGAATGTCAGCTAGTAAAGGCTGAACATAGACACCCAGCAGGATTACTACAACCACACGCTATTCTGAAATTGAAATGGGAGGTTATTTCGATGGATTTTATTGTTGGATTGCCACTGACGACAAGGAGACATGACTCAATTTTCGTAGTAGTAGACACTCTGATGAAGAGTGCTTGCTTTATTCCTGTGCGTACAACGTATCAGGCACCTGACATAGCTAGAGTTTTCATCAGTGAGATTGTGAGGCTGAATGGCATGTCTAAGAGGATTATATCCGATCGAGGATCAGTGTTTACTGGACGATTTTGGACGAGTTTCCAAGAGGCCTTGGGAACCCAAATTAACTTTAGTACTGCGTATCACCCAGAGACTGACGGGCAAACCAAATGAATGAACCAGACCTTGGAGGACATGTTGTGCATGTACGTGATGGAACAACAAAAGCGTTGGGAAGAATTATTTCCAGTAGTGGAGTTCCCTTACAACTACAGTTAGTAGAACACCATTAAGATGGCACCTTTCGAGTTTCTTTACGGGTGACCGTGTCGGATGCCTTTGAGTTGGGATCGACTTGAGGATAGGGTCTTGGTGGGACTAGAAGCGATCCAAGAAATGGAAGAGAAAATGAAAACAATAAGACAAAGGATTTAGAAGCACAGTATCGACAAAGGAGTTACGATGATGCGCGTTGTGTCGACCATAGTTGCGTTGTGGCGATCGAGTCTTTTTGCGGCTGAAACTGCATAAGAGTTCGATCTAGTTTGAAAAAAAAAGGGGGCTAAACTATATCCTAGGTTCGTGGGATCCTACGATATTTTGGAAAAGAGAGACCTGTGGACTGATGACTAGCCTTGCCTGATTCTTGAGGCATATGCATGATGTATTTCATGTCTCTGTTGAGACTTTATGATTAGTGATCCTTCACATGATTTGACTTGAGCACCTTGCGGGCGTCGGATGAGGGTGCGCTCACGGTTGATCCGATCTGCATCTTGGATCATCACATTTGACAACTACAACGTTGAACAATAGATCAGGTCAAGGTCCAGTGGGACAACTATAGTCCACAGTCGGGGACCTGGGAGGACGCATATGAGATGCGCCAGCAGTTTCCATTTTTGTTGATAGATAGACTTATGATACTGTGATACACTTATTCGACATTCTTACTATGAAACTTTGCGGCGAAGTTTAGACCAAGAGGGGGTGTATGTAACATCCCGCTCTGGCACACTGAGCAAACTTATTCTTAGAGGACACTTTTCTCAAGTGATCTAGATTATTATGCTATTAAAACATTTGATTTTGATTATGAGGCGTTATGGGTTGATGACATGTTGTTTTATCGCTTTGACATAGACATGTGCTATTGACTCGGTTTTACTGAGTGTGCAGGATTTTGGACCTCGAGGATGCAGAGGCATCGATGGAACCCATTGGACTCCGGATCAAGTCAGGGAGTGTACCATTGGGGTTTGATTGTTTTACTATGATATTAGTGCATCTGATTAGATGATATGATATGAGTATGTTCTGACATGATTTGTTGATGATACAGGCTGACGATAGCTTTTCGACTAGACTCACATGTGGATTAAAGGGGTCACGCATGACTACTAAATATGTTGAGGGAGAGGTGTGGACAACAGCCCTGCCACAACCTACTAGCACTCCCGCCATGGCTCGAACTATAGGTTAACGATTACCTAGTTCGAGAGCACCCACGATGCCGTAAGGGCAGACTGCGACAGTCACTCATGATGATTCTAAGGGGCACGCAATAAGGTGGGGGCCTTATTCCTTAGAGGCCCTTAGTCTCCCACAAGTTCACTTGGCGGAGTATTGACTCCAAGGGTTATTGATGTCTACCAAGTCGGTCAAGAGGCGAGTGGCACCCATGGAGCATGTGGTGCGTCCTGAAGGGCACGTCGCGCAAGAAAAATGGAGAGTGGCAAGTGGCACCCTTGGAGCACGTAGTGCATCCTGAAGGACACATCGCACAAGGGAACAGATGAGGCGAGTGGCACCCTTGGAGCACCTAGTGCGTCCTAAAGGGGACGTCACATTGTTGATGATATAGGAATGAACCTAGATGGCCTTAGGACGAATAACGTGTTAAGTATTTTTAACACAAATTCCCTAATTAAATGTCGCCCAATACGAAAATTTAAGACTTAAGTCTAAACTATGTTAGTGGTAAAATTTTATCCCTCTGTAAAAAATAATAATAATAATAATAATAATAATAATAATAAAAACCACATGAATAATAATTATGATCTTCATTAAATCTTGTAACATGAAGGGAGTAAGAAATCAATTGTTTCAAAAAAAAATCTATTGGATTAAAATTTAAAAAGGGAATTAATTGTTTTATTACCTTGATAATTTAAAATATACTAATTAAATAAGAAAAGGGAGAAAGGGTTAATTTCCACACCTGCTTTTTTTTGAGTTCTAAGTAAAAAGGGGAAAGAGGGAAAATCTAAAATATTAGGAAACTAGGAAAAGAGGTAAACATAAAAAGGGAAAAAGGGGAACTTAAGGGAAAAAGCGGAAAGTCAAACTTAGTAAAGAATCTACCATTTAAGAGCTTTCTAATTTAAACTGAATTAGAAATTTAATAATAGGGAAACCCTTTAAAACCTGTAAGGGAATTTGGGGACACCTAGGAGTGATTCTAGGAGTAACTCTAGGTGGGTGAGGGAAATAATATAATTAATTAATTAAAGAAATTAAATAATGGAGGAACGTAGGGGATGGGGGACACTTGTATGGAGAAGAATTTTTAGGAATTTATTTTTAAAATTTTAATTAAATGAGATGTTAGAAAAGAAAGGAAGTTCGAAACTCTATATAATGAAGGAGGGAGAAGGATGAAGGACCATCTTCTGTTTGCGTAACGTTACACTACAAAAATATCTACTTGATTGACTTACTTGTGGGAGTTGGGATACCCAACTCGGTGAGGAGTGGTAGCTCGGCCTTGCGAGGCGAGCTGGGAGCTAGTCGAGATCTCTGGATAGTGAGTGTGTGGCCCCTTTGTGGCTTGGGGGGCTAAGGGGGAAGAAGAGTACCCCTAGCATTGGCTGGGAGGTACCGGTGAAGTCTCGTCGGTCGGCAAGCGGGATTTTCTCGGAGCGTGCGGGATGTCATTCAAAGCGGGCGATCAGGAAATGGTACGCTCTCTTCATTTTTGGTATGTATAATGTATTAGGACTTATGCTTGAATTTGCTTATTTAATGTAGAAGTAAACTGATGTTTTTTTTAAATTGATGACTGAAACTTTTCTTAGCCTAGCTCGATGATAGGTCGACTCCCATGGCTTCTTTCCCCCGCATGTCTTGACCACCTTGCTGTGTTGATTGTGTCCTTGAGGTTTTTTAGCTTTCGTCCCTAGCTTACCAGTCCTCGCCTGAGCAGTCGACCAGGAGCTTGATCTACGGTCGTCGCCTTAGCATTAAAAGACCTATGGATCTCAACGCCCTGCTTTTCTGTACGAGGATGGTGAGTGAAAGATGACCCTGTCCACCATCTACCTCTGTTGTTGTCCTTGGCTGATTGTTTGTCTTGCGCCCTGATGCATTTATTTGACCCTGCAGAATTTGGTTGTGGGCAAGTTTTTTCTATGAACTCGGCATGTTTATATCTAGTTGTTATCTCGTTTTACTTCATTTTTTTAATCTCGCTGGACATTCCTGCATTTTTACATTCTTGAATGCGTTTTTATGCATGCATGGATCAACTTACTCTGTGTTTATTCTTAGATGAACAATTTAACTCTGCGTTATTGAGCATTGACAGATACATCTATCTCTACGTTTTATATTGATGGATAATTTGGCTTTGTGCTTGTAATTTTGTTGGCCAACGATTAACCGTCCTCTGCAGTAATGTAGTTAGTGGGCGAATTTATACACTGGTCTTCAGATGGCGATTTTCCTTTTAAGAATTACCTCAGCAAATTGTTTTAATTGATGGTTAGATTCTCTGTGATATCTTTGTGTAGACCAACGTTCCTCAGCACATACCTGCGTGGTTCATCACGAAAATTAAGGCGTCCTTTATCACTGTGTAGAGCGCGTCTTCTCACCGAGTTTAAAAGTTTTCTTCAGCGTGTTTTTCCACTGAATTTACCTTGTATGGATCATTGAATTAAAGCATTTGTTATTACTGAAATGGCAACGTTTTTCCCAGTAGGGCAGGGATTAACATAATACAACATTTATCATGAATTTGTCTTATTCTAGGGGATAGAATGGCTCCTGTTGATCACCGCGATTTATGACTGTATAACATAGTTATGCCCCCATGTTTGTATAATGTACATTGTGGGACAGCTCGACTGGAATGGCCCGGGGTAAGGATCGTCATGGCTCTGTGGTTGGGCGTGTCCTCCATTACTTTCTTCACCTCAATTTACTACCTTGCAATCCAGATGTCTAACCCTGCGCTCCAGCATCACAACCACGTCCCATTCTTTTACTTGACAACGCTGATTTCGCCTTGATAATTACTGATGATACCCTCACATTCATATTACTCTTCACTGCAATTTATTTCTGTACCTTGAACTTTCAGACAACTGTACCCACTTGTGCGTCTTGTTAATTTTGGACACAAATCTATACTCTTGTGCATCTCGCCTTTCTGTTATTTACTGTTGGATAACAGTTGAATTTTGGTTGAGGATAGCACCTTATGTCAAGGGTTATGTGAATGGCAAGTAGCGGTTTCCATTTGATAAATTCCTGCGATTTTCGTTTGCTTGCATATCGCCTGACTTCCATTTTAATGATGGCATTCAAATTTTGGTCGTTTACCTTTTTTCTGTCCAGGGCCTAATTAAGTTCTAAAATTATGAATGTACCAAAAGGGTTGAATGATACAACTCCGTAAAAAAATGAAACTGTTTATTTTTCTAGAAATTCTTATATTTTATTTATTGATAATGATGAAAAAAAATAAAAATAAAAATAAAATGTTAAATATGATTCAATGTAGTGTAGATTTATTCTATCTAAACCATAGGCTATAATGATTTGTTCATGATTATAAATGGAGTTATGTGTTTAATTAAGTGTTCAATGGTTCTTAGCTTCAACCGAATTTGTTAGAGCACTATATTGTGGCTCCTTATCCACCCTTGACTAGTTTAATCCCTTGGGCATAGGCCTCTACCTATAAAACCAAAAGAATGATTTGTTGGAAACGTTGGGTTATATACAATATTAATATTTTTGTGCTAAAAACCTCCTACAACAATAGAATGATTGCCCAAAGATATTATGTGAGGGAAGATAAAGTAGAGTGGTTAAAAAGGGGAACCCTAATTTAAAATAGATCAAAACATATGATTAGCTTTAGTGATATGCCCAAAGCTATTATATGGTTTTCTAGTGGGTCCATAAATGCTAGCTATTAATGTAAAGAAAAATAAATTGAAACTGCACAAGGCTAGGAAGAAACGATAGAGGATGGACATGCATATATGTCGAAGGATAAAAGTAGGAACTAACTATACCTACATAGTGTTGGAAAACTAGGAGAATGTCCTTAAGGGATATGCATTGGTATGATGGAATCCTTCTCGTGTTTTTCTACATTTAAGATGCATTTATTTGGATGTGTCCCCTTATAATCTACATGGGTTCCTATTGTTTTGAAATGAAACTATCTCATCTTTCCTCCTGATAACTTTAAAATGGTGTTGAGGTGGGGAAATTCAGTGCCTAGTCTCTTAGTGCCCTTTAAAAAATGACCTATATATTTCAATGTTGGATAAATAGGAAGTGTTTTTCTTAAAAAGGGTTGTTTCATGTGTGGAGAGGAGAGGCTACAATTGCACATAAACATAGGAAATGCCTTATTCCTTACAGTGAGTGAAAAATACTTTAAGATTGTTAAAATGATTATTCAAGTAATAGCTAGTTGGACGCAGATGTGGAATAATATAGAGTTGTCCATTTAGGTGGGAATAATATTAAAATTTGTAAGGAGAATAAAGACTAGATTGCAAGCCTTAGACTTGCTAAGTTAGATATGTACTTGATGTTTTGGTAAATTGTATTTTAAGGCATGAATGTGATAATGCTCTCGCTCATCGTGAAATTTCAAGTTACCTGTGTCCTTTTTATGATGGTTGCGCCTGGATGATCTTGATGTTGTCATTTAGCTTAGTCGGATTGGACTTATTTGTTTTGGGTGGGATGTAGATTCCTCCTTGTTCCTCAGAACAGTCGCCAGCCTTGAGACCTTAAATGGTCAAAATAGATGAGAACCTAGGCTTGATCATTGCTATGTGTCCTGGAGGTCCTAACCATTACAGGGTAGGATGGGCGGGTAGTCATTCTCTTTCTTCGTTGGTTGAATGTCGTACATTGCTTCCAGGTGCTTGTTGTTCTTTTATGTTAGGTCGTTATGTGTTGTTGTGTGAGTTGCATGTGTTGATTCCATCGGCATGTTGCGATGTAGAGTATAATGTCATTATTACCTTCCTACATACATACACCCAAAAAAAATAAAAAAAATTGCACTTGTTATGTGAGGCTTGATGTCGTAACGAATAGGCTCGTTACAGAATACCACAATTCTACTCCTAATTATTTTGTGATTTTCATAATTCCATAAGTGATAACCAAAAACATTAACAATGTATCCAATAAAGGTACACTTCTTGGATTTTACCTCAAGATTTGTTCTATTTTCTTTATCAATATGGAAAAATGATTCACAAACAAAGGTCTTCAGAAATGAGTCATTTACCTTTTTACCTATCCATTCCACGTCTAGAATGCCACCATCCAAAATGCTTGAAGGCCCTATGTTTATTAAGTAAACAACATTATCTACAACATCTTCCCAAAACTATAAGGGAAACCATGCATGCAATCTCATACTCCTTGCACGTTCCATTATCATCATGTTCATCCTTTTTGACACACTATTTCCTTGTGGTGTTCCTGAAAATGTCTTCTCTCTATGCATCCCATGGTATGAATAGTAATTATCAAACTCATTTCTGTAGTATTTATCTCCATTATCTATTATGAGACACTTCAACCTTTTTCCAATCTCATTCTCAACCAAAGCTTTCCATTTATTAAAAGTGTCAAAAACATCAGAGTTTTTACGAATGCAATAAACCCAAGTTTTCCTAGTTGCATCATCAATAAAAGTAACATAATAACGAGAGCCACTAAGAGATGACACCTGAGTTGTTCCCCATACATATGTATGCACGAGATCTAAATTTTCACTCTTATTTCCCTTCCCAGCTCTGAGAAATATGACTCTCTTATGTTTTCCTTAAACACAGTGCTCACAAAAATCCAAATCAACTTGTTTAAGATCTCTTTTCTTTCCCGACTCTGAGAAATCTGACTCTCTTTTGTTTTCCATAAACAAAGTGCTCACAAAAATCCAAATGAACTTTTTTAAGATATGGAAACAAATTCCTTTTGTGGAGTACCTACATCCCCTTCTCACTCATGTGTCCAAGCCTATGATGCCACAATGTTGTATCCACTCCTGTAGAGGATAAAGAGATAGAAGAGTCAGCATTACCAGTACATAAATACAATGTATTTGTATTATCTCCTTTTTCTATTACCAATGATCCTTAAGTGACCTTCCACGCATTTTCTGTAAATGCAGATATGAAACCTTCACTTCCCAACTGCCCTATTGAAATTAGTTTTCTTCTCAAATTTCGAACATTTATCACCTCTTCCAGTAACAATTGGTTTCCATTCTTTAACTTTATTTGTAACTTACCCATTCCAACAATTTTACATGGTTCATCATCACCCAAATAAACCTGTCCAAAATCACCTTGAACATAATCTTGAAAATATTTCCTATGGGGTGTGGCATGAAATGAAGCCCCTAAATCTAATAGCCAAGAATCAGTAATATTATATAAATAAAGAATCAAAGTATCTTGTAACACATCACTTGTTGCATTTGCTTCCTGATTTTTCTCGTATTGTCCATCTCCTTGTTTCTTTGGAGATTTGCAATCTTTCTTCAGATGTCATTTCTTCCCATAATTCCAACACTCTATCTTTGTGTAATGTCCCCAACTAGGATAGATAGAAAAAATATGTTTGTTGTCCAAAGTATTTTTTTTTTCTTTGTGTGATTTTTTCAAACACTTGAATTAAGGCTGTTGGAAATGTCTTACAAACAATTTTCATATGTTACCAAGATACGAATATTAACAAACATATTTCATGCACCCATTACACATGGAATTGAGAATATAAACCTGACATCTTATTATGGTATGTATACAAAAATACAAGATCTTTATTGGTTGTAACAATAGCTACAAACCCTCCTAAACATAGATCTATTGGCTGCAAGTCAACTGCAATATCTACTAGCAAAGAAAAAACAAGAAACACGATAATGATGCCAAAATATACTCAATAGGTGAACTTACTCCTTTGAATTCTCTAACCCTTACCAGTACAGTGTCCATCTGCTCCTGGAACACCCACTGCAACAATCCAACCATTGTAATTGAACAACTCTACAATTTCAAGTTGTAGAGATTGTCGTTGGACAAGGATGGGAAACAAGCAGGGCTTCATGGGATGAAGTTGGACAACAAGAAAGGCCTCATAGGACACCTTGTTCTCAACACGCGGGGGTAACCCTGATCACGATTTCCTCATAAACTTCTTGGAACCTGCAAAATATGTGATTGACTTCCTCTGTAAAACTCCATAAATCCCCTGCACAAGTCGAAATACCTCCAAAAAAACCTCCAAGATTAATCCAAACACCAAAATAGACTCAAGTGAAGATCCAAGATGGATCATCCTCCTTTTATAGCTAGCGTGGATATTGCACCACCAAAACTAAACTGGAATGGAAGGGTTTTTCCAAACCCTAACAAAAACTTCAGTTCAAAGAGAACATATGTTGGTTGTGGAGCCTGATTATATTCTTGATTTATATGCAAGTATGCCTAGCCCCCTTATATTGGGGGTTCAAGGGATGGACCCCAAAATAAGGGGGTTCAGGGGGGACCTACCCCCCCAGCTATGGGGCATGGGGGCCAACGGGCCCTCGAGGAAAGTTTTTGGAAAAATTGCCTTGTAAAATATTGTAATTTAGTAGTCAATTTGGACCATTCATTATAAGGTCATAGATCTGATGGTAGAAGTTGTGTTAGGTTTTTTTTACCTAGAAGGAAACCCTCTTTTCTGAGGGAATTATATTGCGACTGTGTATATGAGTGAATATTGTATTTTGAGAGAGGAGATTGTGACAAATATAAGAGGAAGTTACAACGGGTGTGTTGTAGGTTTTATCCCTTCATTTTGATGGATAATAAAAAGGAAAGACTTGACAATTTCTCTAATGGACGTAGCCCACACTGAGTGAACCACATATATCTTTTTCTCTATTGTATTGTGTATCTTCTGTGTTTTATTTCCACATTTGTTTTATTTTATTTCTTGCAATCCTGTTTTTCTAACAACATCAACAAGAGATCAAATCATAATACTGAAGTGAATGGATACCTCTCTATTTATCCTTCCTTCGGGCCTTTTAGATCTTTCCCCTTTTTGACCAAATCAAACCCTCACTTTATTTTTCCCTCCAATTTTCATTTAAACAAAATTTTATTTTATTTAATGTCACTTTAGGATTTGTCATCCTTTTGACCTAGTGACACCAAATAAACCTCTATGAATCAATTTTCTTTGCTAACTGTAGCCTGTAGGATTTGTATAAGCTACTAAGTCATCCTTCATCATGATCAATTGGAATGGGACATCATAGTCCTCCCTTCCTAAGATTTCTTGTCCTCAAGCAACTCCAATTCAGGGTGTTGTAAGATCTGCTCTCCTTCGCAAGTGGCATACTCTATGGGAAATCCTCTCCATACAACCAAGTAGTCTCGAATGAATTTTATTCTCAACCTCTTCTCCCTGACACCCACAATCCTCTCAGGATCCATAACCAACTTTCCTTCCTGATCTAGTGGGGGAAGATCTGCTAAATTGGTGACCTATTGTCCCAATGTCTTCTTGAGGAAGGATACATGGAAGGTTTTGTGGATCCTTCTACCCTTTGGTAGCTCCAACTTGTATGCTACCTCCCCAACTCTCCTTATCACTGGGTAGGGTCCATAAAAATGGGGCTTCAACTTCTCTAGACCACTCCTCTTCAAAAACAATTGTCTATAAGGCTACAACCTAGGAAAGACTAGGTCCCCAACCTCAAAGATACGTTCTACCCTGTTCCTATCTGCATACATCTTCTGTTGATTCTAAGCGGCCTGCAAATTCTCCTTCAGGACTCTCAAGATGTCCTAGTTTTCCTACAACCAATATTTGGCCTTGGGAATTCTTCTCTACCAAAACGCCAAATCTACAAATGATGGGGCATCGTAGCCATACAATTCCCTGAATGGGATCATCCCAATGGACATGTGATGAGTGGTGTTGTATTAATTCTCCCCATGATGCAACCACTTTATCCATGTCGTCTGATGCCATGAAACATAGTTCCTTAGGTACCCATCAATCCACTTGTTTACTTTCTCGGTTTGGATGTTTGTTTGAGGGTGATAGCTAGTACTAGGTGTCAAATATTTCCCTAATAACCTAAACAATTCCTACCAAAATGCATTGATAAAACTGTTATCTCAGTCACTGACTATGTTCCTCGGAAGACCATGTAATCTTAACACCTCCTTGAAGAATATGTCTTCTACTTGAGATGCGATGTACTCTGAAGGAATGGAAAAGAAGTGTGCATATTTGGTCAACCTGTCCACCACCACATAGATACAGTCCATGTCATGTACCTTTGGCAACCCTGTAATGAAATCGATGGAAATTTTATCCCACTTCTGTTATGGAATTGACAATGGATGAAACAGTCCTACAGGATGTGTAAGCTCGAACTTGTTCTGCTGAAAAGTCATGCATTCTATCACATATCGAAGCACATATTCCTTTATTCCTTTCCATGAAATTATTTCTCTCACCTTCCTATAGGTTTTCAGATACCCTAGGTGACCTGCTAGTGGTGCGTCATGTACTTCCATCAGAATATTATCCTTGAGTGTGGACTCAGGGACAAGATAGATCATATCTTTGTAGTAGATGATGTCATCCACTACTTTGTACCTATATTCATGAATAATACCCTCCATCATCTCATAGGAAAATGTTTTCTTGGAGTATTCCACCAAGAGAATGGACTTCTAGTTCACTGGCATCTCTATCATGGAGAAAGTTGTAGGTCTCCTGAATAGGGCATTGGAAACTATGTTCTTCTTTCCTTTTACATACGTAATGTCAAAATCATATGCCTGCACCTTACTCACCCATTTATGTTGCCTTTCATTTAGGTCTTGTTGCTCCAAGAAATATCTCAATCTATTGTGGTCAATCCTAGCCACAAAGCATCCTCCAACTAGGTATTTTCTGAACTTGGCTAGTGCATGCATGATGGCCAACATATCCTTATCATAGATTAGATAGAGATTCTCTGGATCTCTTAGATTTCTTCTCTCAAAATCTATCGGGTGTCAGTTCTGCATCAACACTAGTCCTATCCCCTCATCAAATGCGTCACACTCCAGGACAAAAGGCTGAGTCAAATCTAGGACTGTTAATATTGGTCAGGTCACAGGTGCTCATCATGTTCTTCATTCTATCGAATTCCACATGTACACCCTATGACCATCAACAATGTTGATGCTTCTCAAGTTAGCAACATCGGGCATACATTATCCTAGATTGGTCATGTTGATTTGACCAAGGGAGAATGATCCATTCACTCACGGGGCCATGATGGTTTGGCTAGTGGTGAATGGATCATGGGCAATCTTTCTCCTATTAGTCATGCTGATTTGATAAGGAGTGAAAAAGACTCAAGATGCTCTCACATTTCCAGCTCTAGGATGTTTTGATCTATTTTTTATAGGGCATGTTTGACTTGTTTATAAGTCTACTCTAATGATGAATATGTAGGCTCAAGATACCTCATGTGATGAGGGGCTTCTCAGTGAATCTACTCAACATTAGAGCCCTATATTAATTAGACGTGCATGTGAGGAGATGATACATGAACAAGGCTCATGAACAACTTTTCTAGTGAAAAATAAATGCCAATAACACAAGACAAACCATTGAAGAAACCCTAGAAAGCATTAAAGAAGATATTGAAGAAAAAAGTACATGTTGGCCCCACAAGTAAATTAAAGGTGAATCAAACTGTATAAATAAAGACTGGATCATTTCATTTTGACACATCACACAAGATCTTCTCATCAAGTGCACAAGTCCCAGTTGTAGTTGCACTTACCAATTGCCAGTTGCCAATTGTGCAAATTTTGAGGTGCACTATATTCTTGGAGATCTTTTGGGGTGTGTTATCTTTGAGGGTTCTTCCTCATACAAGGGAAAAAATATTTATGTGATGGGTTTCTTCATAGTGATGGTGATGTACTTATTGGTTGGAATTATTCTTAAGAAAAGTTGTTGGGTTTTCTCCCAAGGTTGGGTTTCCTAGGATAAAATCTTGTGTCTACTATGCATGGCTATCTTTATGTGATTTTGTTGTTTCCACTGCAAATTTATTTTGGTTGATATTTTCAGTGTGTAATTATTCTATGATAACAATGGCATAAAATTATGTTTGAAATTGTATGGAAATAATTATCAGATCTGAAAATTGAAAATTCATCATGGTATCAGAGCTTGGGATATGAAGATAAGGGGATCATCTTGAGATATATTGTTGAGTAAAACACTAGAGTGTTGTTATTATTCTTGTTCTTATTTTGGAAAGGTCACAGGTGACAACTCTAAGGGAGTTGAGTTAGATCTAAGAGGGAGCTACAATGAAATTTGCAGGTGGAAACATGTTAGATGGTCTTTGGTTTGAGACATGGAGCATACCATCCAAACAAGGAGTTGTGGACTATTGCAACTCGGTGGTGTGGCAAGATGGGAGTTCTGGTGGATTAGTGGAGAGACCATATCACAACAGTATGTTGTGTGGAAGATTTCCAACCTTGTGAATGGACTTCCAGTGACTTGTCATGGTGACTTATGATGGGTGCAGCTCAGGTGATTTTGTACATAAGAGATGGCTTCAAACATTTAGTAGGTTGATGATATAGAGTCTTCATCGAGCCAGAGAGTTGCACATTGTCGAGGTATGACAAACATATGAGGTATTTTTTCCCAAGGAGAAAATGACGAATTTATAACCTTATGGAAAGAAGGTTACTTTTGTGGGATACAATGAGACTTCGAAGGTATACAAAATTTACATTCTAGGACAACATCAGATTGAGGTTAGTCGAGATGTTACTTTTGATGAATAGGTAATCTTCATAATTTATAGAGAGTCTCATATGGAGATTGATAGTGAGGAGTAGGAGGCTCTGAAGGATAAGGATATAGATCCCTCTAACCAAGTTGTTCAACCTTCATTCTATCAGGAGGAGTCAATAGAGCTAGCAAAGCCAGTGAATCTACCTATAGATGTTTCCATGACCAAGAAGAGGCCAACATGGCTTCGTGAAACTTTGCATGATGCATAGGGGCATGTATATCCCAGTGGTAATTTCAGGGAGAGAAAATGACCTTATAGGTTCTCGAGTTATATGGAATTCATGAGTCACATCATTGATTATGAACCTTCTAGTTATGAGGAGGCAACATGCCAACATGTTTGGAAGGATGCCATGATGGAAGAGTATTAGTCCATCATGAAGAATGATGCGTGAGATATATTTCTAATACCAGAAGGGAATTCAGTGGTGACTTTCAAGTTGATCTATAATATCAATCATGCAACAAATGGCATCATCGAGAAGTATAAAGCAAGGTTTTTGGTGAGAGGATTCTCTCATAAAGAGGGAGTGGACTATGAGGAGGCTTTTTCTCTAGTTCCCAGGTACACTTCCATTAAGACTATTATTTATCTTTCTTCAATTATGAGTTGGAGATTACATCAGATGGATGTGAAAACCACATTCCTCAATGGTGTGATTGAGGATGATCTATAATTGATCTTTTAAAGACTATGGTTAAGTTTATTCATGAATTGTTTTACCATTTAGGATTTAATAAGAAAGATAAGAATCTTAATGAAAGAATGTTGTAGCCATATAAGAAGTAAAAACAACAAACCATAACACTAATATTGATAATGGAGTTCATCACAAGTTTCCTACGTCTCCGAGCCTTTGTATCAGTGGGATAGGCTTCTTATTAATCTTCAATTCTTAAATAATACAAAAGAAAGTCTTACATAACAACTCATGAAACCACCTTTTAGATCTGCAACTTCTGGATAGAAACAAACGTCACCATTGGTTGGAACGGGTAATTCTGAGACTTTTGAGTATGAACTCGGCTATGCTTGGCTCCAAATCATGGGCTTTGGAGGCACTTTTCTATTTGGCTACTCTGATGAAAAAACATAATCCATATTCAAAATCCTCTCGAAATTCTACAACTTTTGAGTATAAATTCGACCTACTTCTAAACAAGCCCTCAGGACCTTCCCTCAACATGAATATAATTGAACTTCCATTGAAGTATAATTGAAATTCCATTCTACAACCATCTCATGTTCATGCTTAAGATCATCTACTTTACTTGGCACAACTATAGGTGCATTGCTTGCATAAGTCGCCTTCTTTAATTGTTCCATTGTTAGAAGAGATTGATTTGCTTTTATGTGATGAGCATGTACAACATATTCATTCCCTTCTTTAGTTAAGTGATATTGATTTTGTTCCATGTAGAAGTTTTCTTTGCGATCATATAAATAAGGGCTTCCTAATGCCATTCCACGTGTTTCTGGAGGCACCACATCACATGTTACTTCATCCACATACTTAGATGTAATTGCAAACTTTATGATACATTGCTTTGTTATGGGAAATTTGTGATATTTTCTTATCCAATTTAGTGAATAGGGTTTGTGATGCATCTTAGTGTTTAATCTCAACTTCTTAACCACTTCTTCCGAAATTAAGTTGTATTGAGATCCACTATCTATTAATGTGTCGATCTTAGTATGTTTCATTATGACCCTTATATGAAACAATTTACTTCTTGAATCAAAACCATCACCAATTTTACCTGTCAAACCAACTGTTGTAATCTTAGACTCATCACCTGAATCTGATCCCAAGTCCGTTGGTCGTGTTGATGTTGCAAATTTTTTCCTCCCTTTCCTCTCTTTGAACCACTTTGGTCTCTTCTCTTGGTGCAATTGCCAACAATTCTCATCATTGTGCCCCTCTTTCTTGCAATTCTTGCAAGAGAAATTATCTTCCTTTATTGTCGTTGGATTTGCTTTCTTCCCATTCCCTTTTCCTTTTCCATCTTTCTTTGAAGATGATTCCCCTGATACACTAACTCCAATTTTCCCTGCTTCAATAAACATTGCTTGAACATAAACCTCATCAATGTCAGTAGGTCCAAACATAAATACAGTATTACGAATATAAGCAGCAAACCTCCTATATAGTTCATAAGAGTTTCTTGTGTAGTCAATGGAACATCAAACATCAAAGCCAT
This sequence comes from Picea mariana, assembly GCA_032191745.1. Lineage (NCBI taxonomy): Eukaryota > Viridiplantae > Streptophyta > Pinopsida > Pinales > Pinaceae > Picea > Picea mariana. Next base: position 12,470 of record JASDQU011029776.1, on the reverse strand, counting down.
CTTATGAAATTCATCTGTATATTCCTGCATTGACTGTCATTTTCTTAACTTAAGACTTTTCCATTCAATTAAATCCTTTTCCTTATATCCCAATGGATAGAACTATTTGCTAAGTGCGGAAATAAAAGCATGCCATGATGGAAAAATCTTACCAACTTGTTGAGTTCCATGTTTCATTTTACTTTGCCACTAGATGAGAGTTGTGCCTTCAAGACAAAGTGATGCCAATATGATTTTGGTTGCCTCATATTTGATTTGATGCACATTACAATATACCTCCATCAGTCTAACCCAATTATCAAGTTTCTCATAATTAACTTCACCATCATACATAGGAAATTTTGTTTTTACATCAATTTTAAGTAATGGCATATTGGGCTTATGTTTATGAGAATTTTTTCTTGGAGAAGTAGTATTCAAACGTGTACTTGAAGAAGAAGAAGATGATGGAGATGAAGGAGGTGAAGGAGGAGTTTTAGGAGGGTCCTCTCCTTCTTCACTTTTGGCTTGCTTTGAAGATTCCCCTTGAACCAGACTCTTCCGTTCCAAGTAATCATCATACAACACTTTTACCATCTCCGACATGGCAAAGAAAGTTCTTTAAACTCTCTTTCATTTTGAGAAAGATCTTCTTCCGATGCCATCTTCTCACTTTGATATGTCCTCTTTCTTGATCCAATCTCTAGATCTCTTTCTAAAATCTCTCCTTCACCACCACTTAGCTTTTCCATGGTAATCATGCAAACTCAAACAACCAACTGTCAACCTGCTCTGATACCACTTGATCCGTAATTGATATTTTAAAGACTATGGTTAATTTTATGCATGAATTATTTTACAATTTATGATTTAATAAGAAAGATAAGAAGCTTAATGAAAGAATGGTGCATCCATATAAGAAGTAAAAACAACAAACCATAACACCAAAATTGATAACGGAGTTCGACACAATTTTGCCTACATTTTCGGGCCTTTGTCTCAGTGGGAGAGGCTTCTTATTAATCTTCAATGCTTTAAGAATAGACAAGAAAGTCTTACATAACATCTCCTGAAACCACCTTTCAAATCTGCAACTTCTGGACAGAAACAAACATCACCATTGGCTTGGACAGGTAATTCTGAGACTTTTGAGTTTGAACTCGACTATGCTTAGCTCGACATCATGGGCTCTGGAGGCACTTTTTTGTTCAACTACTCTAATGAAAAAATAGAATCCATATTAGGACTCCTCTTGAAATTTTGAAACTTTTGAGTATAAAGTCGAGCTACTTCTGAACATGCCCTTAAGACCTCCCCTCAGCACAAATCCCAATGTTGCACCCTGTCAGATCCATATGGTATGTACAGTCTCAAACTGTGTGCCAAAAAAAATATTTTTCTCGATTTCCATGCTCTTCTAAATAAGTCAAACTCTACCAAATTTAGCGACAGTTAGCCAAACTTAGTGACAGTTAGCCAAACTTAGCGGGATTTCGCCAGATTTGGAGGATTCCCGCCAGATTTGGTGGTAACCACCAGATTTGGTGGAATCACCAAACCTATTTGACCTTCCAGAATATGCCACATCATTATCCGTACAGTACCACATCATCATCTGTATAGATCCACGTCATCGTTCATACAGTTCCACGTCATTGTCTGTACAGTGCCACGTCATCGTCCGTACAGTGCCACGTCAGCTTCCGTACAATGCCACATCATCATCCATACTTCCACATCACCCTGCTGAAATAATTATGATTTTATGTTGACATCATCATGATGTACTGTTGAGGTCATCTTCCACGTCAATTATACGGCCTTTGACCAGTTGACTTTGACCTTTGACTTTTTGCCTATTTGGGAAAAAGTTCAGAACACAATAACTTTTGCATACGGTGTCCATTTTTGGCAAAATAAATATGGTCAGAATAAACACAATGAACCCTACGCAATGGCACTGGTTTCGTCCGAATATGAGAACTTTGAAATTTTTGTTGTCCTAGATCCATTTTGGATTAGAGGAAGAAGTGTACTATGTGCTCAACACATAGGGGTGACCCCGATCACGGTTTCCTCATAAACCTCTTGGAACCTGCAAAATATGCGATCAAATTCCTCAATAAAACTCTAGAAATCCCCTACACAAGTTGAAATACCTCCAAAACTCCCTCCAAGATTAAGCCAAACACCACAATGGACTCAAGTGAAGATCCTGGATAGATCCTCCTACTTGTCTATCTAGGGTGGATATTGCAACATCGAAACTAAACTTGAATGGAAGGGTTTTGACAAATCCTAACAAAATTTTTTTCTCAAAGAGAACATCAACAAGAGATCAAATAATAATACCAAAGTGAAGGGCTACCCCTCTATTTATCCTTCCTTTAGGCCTTCTAGTTCTTTCCCCTTTTTGACCAAATTGAACCCTCTCTTTATTTTTCCCTCCAATTTTCATTTAAACAAAATTATATGTTTTTATTTAATGTCACTTTAGGATTTGTTATCCTTTTTACCTACTGACACCAAATAATCCTTTGTGACTCCCTTTTCCCTTTTTTCTATAGCCTACAGGAGTCCTATAGGATACTAAGTCATCCTTCGTCATGATCAATTGGAAGGGGACATTACACTTTGCTAGTATGGATTTGGATCTTTCCTTCCTAGACTTCCCATGGATCTCTGGGATTTTTCCTCTTTCCCTTTGTCTTCTCTTGTTCTCCACAATCAACATAGTACCTCATGTCTCACATGTACGTTTCCATCACATTTCCTCTCTTAGGATAACACCAACAACATCATCAAATTTCAAAGTGTTTTAACTGGAGATAGAGTTACTTACAACCATGACCAAGTCATTCCATCTTTATGGAAATGAGAACAAGATTGTAATGTCCCTAACCTCATCATCAATCTTCACTCCTACAGAACTTAGTTTATTAGTAACCATATTAAATTCATTTAAATGATCGAAAATAGACCCACCTTTTGACATCTTCATATTAAATAATCACTTATTAGAAATACCTTGTTGGAGGTCAATGTTTTTTCATAAAGTTTATCCAATGCCTTCATTCCTAGTGCCTTTCTGTCAAGAACCTCCCATTCTTCATCCTTCAAAATCATCGACTGCTTTTCTTTTATGCCCAATGGTAGGAAAATATCCTTCTAATATAGATAGTATTCCATTTTCATCTTCCATAACTAGTAGTTTTTTCCATTAAATTTCTCGACCCTGAACTTTCCATATTCTACCATTGCTCCCACTTGAACCAGGAACTATTTTTCCTGTGAGTTATCTTTCTCTCTAATACCAATTGTTAGAAAAAGAGGATCGTAGAGCAATAAAATAAAATAGATGTGGAAATAAAATACAGAAGATACATGATACAATAGAGACACAGATATACATGGTGTACCCAATATGGGCTACGTCCATTCGAGAAATTTCTAGTCCTTCTTTTATTATTATCCAACAAACAAAGGGATACAACCTACATCATACCCTCTGTAACTTCCTCTTCTTTTCTCGATGGCTCTTATCTCAAAATACAATATTCACTCACACATGGAATAGCCTCAATACAATTATCTCATACATAAAAGAGGGTTTCCTTCTAGGTAAAGAAAACCTAACATAGCTTCTACCGTCATATCTACAACCTAATGATGAATGGTTCAAATTGACTATGAAATTATAATATTTTACAAGGAAAGTTTCCCAAAAAATATCTTTAGGGGCGCTTCCCCCGAACCCCTACCAAGGGCGGGGGGGGGGCTCCAAAATGTTTTCGTCCCTCAGCAACATATGTAGCGGGGGGGGGTCTCCCCCCTGTCAGGAAATGGGATCCAACCACGACTGAAACAAGACCTATGAATTAGGAAGATAATCATGGTCCACAACCAACAATCTAGATTAATTCTGGCATATTCAAATGAATCCTTGCATTATGCCATATACATATTATAAGATTCTTTATCTTTATCTTCTACTTGTAGAAGACTTGAAATCCAATTTTGCAATCTTCATTCTAATCCAAAAGTTTAAATCGAGTACGTAGGAATTCTATTTCCAATATGAACACCTATATAAAAGGTTTTGTGAATTTGATCTGAAAATTTAGAAATATATATCTGATTTTATAATGAGATAAACACAAAAAACTTATTAGAACAAAGAAAACATTAAGGGCCCATATCCTCTATATCTCATTGTCCACAGACAATTCAGGAAAACATAATTCCAACTGTATTAACAATGCCCTTGTAATTAGTTCTCATGTCTAGGTTTCCTTTTTAATCCCTCTAAAAGAAAATCATGTTTGAATTCCAGACATGGACATCCACTTCCATGGTTCAAATCTAATAAAATGCATCAAATAGGTGAATTATTGATTGCAATGCCTTAATAAATGATTTTTTCTCAATCATAATAAGTGTATATATGATTGCATATTTCTTATATCATTGGTTTCATGGCTCATTTCTTCTCAAATAATATCCAAGTGGTTATAAAAATTGTAACTACCTAATTGCATTAAGAGCATATTAAAGAATATAAATAATTCATTGAAGAATAGGCCCCTCATCTTTTTTATAAGATATTTTGTAGATGCCATCTTCATTTGTATAACAATTATCAGTATTCGTGTGTTTGAAAATTGATATCAAATGGAAATATAGAAATGGATCCTGCCAAATGGAGTGGACTAGTGACTTGGCAAAAAATATTGACTACTATTAGGCTAGAAGACCTTAATATCAATGAAATTATATAATTATGCATTCATTTTTGTATTGGTAGATTGTTTTCACTACTAGAAGAAGTTTATATTGGGAAATATAAATTACAATCATGAACTATGACACCTTCCTATACCTAAAGGCTAAACTTCAACCAATTTGTTCAATGCATTTTATGTGGAATAAAAGGGAAAAGTACTATTATGGGAAAACAAAGTCTATGATTCAAAGTTATACTTTTAAAAACTCTATGGGCATGCTAGGAAAATATCAGTGGCTTTGTTGCTATGTTAGTGAAAAATATGTTCGAGCAATATGTATTGTCCCAATAAATACTTCAAACACATTGAAGGTCATGCATGGTGAAGGTCAATAGGAATTGTACACAACTAGTGAGTTGGGAAGTACTATATACACTACTAGTATCATTTACTTACCAAAACCAGTTTTCATAGCACTTACATATTGTATGTGGAATCTAATTTCAGGTGTGAAACATTTTCAACTTGTAAATATGATTTTGGTGGCATGCCCATTCAATCCATGAAACCACATTTTTTTGGCAATTATGTCAAACACTCATCATACAATATTCACACTCCAACATTTAGCATACATATCTATGATACCAATAGCCACATAAAAAAGAGATTCATATTCTTTGTGAATTATATAACCATGGATCATCTCAACCATCTGTAAATATTTTAAATAGGCACAGGACATAGCCACACTTGCAATGGAAAAATTCATCCTCATTCTGGTTGAAATTATTCCCCACATTAGGTAGGAATAAGTTATAGTTCCCCTCGATTGATGGGAACTTTGACCATGGAAATTTGTGTTTGGGTATTTTGGCCCATTTACATATGACGGGGGTGTTAAATATGCATCCAATTACATAATGGGATGTAACCAAAATATTTCATCACTCATTCATCATATCATCATATCATCATAGGTAGAGAACCCATTTTTCACCATCATGATACAATTCGAAGACCAAATGCCAATAATTACAATATGTTTTAGGACAACAAGAAAAGATGTGTTTGATAGATGCAAGTCCAAGTCATGAAGTTATCATACTTGTTGTTTTTATGCATGTAGTTTTGGGACAAAAAAACATATTATACCATGAAAGATGACCATGATATCATATCAATGGAATGTACATTCAATTACAATAGGTCATAAGAGGTGATATAGAGTTTTACCAAGATAAACATGTATTATTTGAGTGTTTGAAGGTATTGCCAATAATAGTGCATTTGTGTGTTTAGATTATTTGCAACCAACAAAAATATGTCATCCCATACTAATCTTTGAAGTGTACCTTTGACCAAGGAAGTGTATATTCATATTTTGAGGATTATCAGCCAAAAACTACTTAAGAGAAATGCAAGAGACAACATCATTTCCACAACATTTCAAAGCATATTTTTCATAATAAATGTTAGCAATGAATTTTATTGTATATTCTAGGTATGAGAATAGAGATTGTTGTTGTGTATGCGGTGATCAATATCACATGTCAAATATATGATAGAAATGATGTAATTACAATATATCTTGCCAATTCTCTAAATTATGTCATTGTTAGGAAAGGAAAACTCACAAGTTATTACCAATAATAAATGTGGAGTGAACAAAGCTAGAGATCTCAAATGGTTCATTTGCAAGATATTCAAATTGTATCCATGCATCATCTATCCATATATCAACAAATGAAATGCCAATTTAAACCAATGAATTTTCACAATATATGTTCCCATTTAGACCATTCAAAACATGTTAACCAGTGCTAGAGCTCGTTTAGTTATGTGTACAGTTTTGCTACAATTATGTGTCAAGACCATTCCATTCAAATCCAACTAATTCAACCAAGTTCCAGGAGTTGTAAAATAATTATAGAGACTATATAATGTTGGAATACTGAGAGGGAGGATGAATCAATATGAGAACTTTATTATTACTTTTAACCACAATATGTAATAATTAACATCATCAACAGTATATTATCAATATATCATGAGCAGTATAAATCAACATAGCATAATAAACATCCACATAAACACAATACACCAAAATTTACATGGAAACCCAAATGGGAGAAAAAACGAAATGATTTTCTTATATATCAAAAGAATACATTCATTGGAAACACCAGCTTCCCAATTTTCAGCTACAACTAGAAGGAGTCTATAACCCCCTATTTACAAGCTCCAACATGAAGGAAGATACAACTCCCTAAATTCTCTGGCTCTCGCCCGAAGGAGGCTACAACCCTGTGATTATCAGGCTCCAACCTGAAGGAAAATCCAAATCCTTGTGTTCTCTAGCTCCAACCAAAAGGAGGCTACAACCCCCTTTCTTTTCCCTATCCTGCCACCCTGAATTATAAGTGTAGACAAAACTGTCACTACCACAATCACTGCCACTGCCATTTTCACTGTCACTCTCACTGTCACTACCATTGTCATTGTCACTTCCACTGTCACATCAACATGTAACCTGTGACATCAACCTATCATTGTATCCAATCTGTCATTTTCATTGTGTCATCAACCTTTAATTGATCATCAACATGAGCTATACCAAAACATGTACCATATCATCCATCAACTATGTACCAACATATGTAGTATAACATGCATCAATCATGTACCATAATATATGCCAAAGGTATATACCATAACATCAATAATGAGTATCTAATCATGTATCATGTACTAGAGAATCAACCGTGTATATAACATGTACCATATACCATAGTATAGATATGTGCCATATCATCAATGAAGTGCGTCAAAGAACCAAAGCATGTGCCTCATGCATATGCCACCATACATCTATAAAAAAGCACATAAGCATACCTATACCTCTGTAGCTAACCTGATACATAGTAGTGTTGACCTGAAATCTTTCCTCTGAATTTAGGGACCTGGTATAATCATTTCCCCCAAATATGTCTTGTCCTAGGCACTGTAAAACCCATGAGGATGCCTCACGGGACACTAGTAGTTTGACCCGTGGGGGTCAACTAAACTAGGGTTTCCTCATATATTTTCCCTCTTCATTGCAACCACAAAACTCTCGCAGTATTCACTTGTCGCTACCTCAGATTTCACTGTCGCTAACTTACCAAATAAATCATTAGTTCACTAGAAGATATTCAATAGAATAAGTGAGTGAATGTCCTTGTGAATGACTCCTTGAGGTGTATTTATACTTTGGCTTGGTAACCTCTTTCCTTAATATTAGGGGCTTCTTAACTTTCTTGTTACAACCACTTTACCTTTTCATTAAAGACTTGTAACCAACTAGGGGATTCTTAACCGTTCTTCTGGGCTTCTAACTTCACAAGGCCACAAGTCCTCAATTGTGAGGAACTATGTGGCGTACTACCTATCACTGAAAATGGCATGACGAGGAATATCCATCCATGAGTGAGTTACTTGCATTTACACCATCCTTAATGACATTTTACAGACTTCTTCAAGGGTTGATAACCAATATTTCAACAATCATCCCCTTTGGCATTGATGAAAACATTGATGGCATAGCAACACTCATGCTCCTGCTCATGGTCCCCCTATGATCATTTCTCCCCCTATGACCATTTCTCCCCCTATCTGCATGCATATTTTCTTTGTCTTCATTTCCATGCATCTATTATTTCTCTCCCCCTTTGACATCAATGGAAAAGGGTATTTATCCTTGGGATGCCCCCCCTATCTACAAGCCTCTTCTTTCTCTTCATGCTTCTTCCTCGTGTAAATATTGAATTTATATGAGAAGCATTCAAAATATTATTTACTTGTATTCTTCATGTATTCTGCTTCTATCCCCCTTTCGTACTGTGCATGATACCGTGTGAATCACTATGGGGTAGAAACTATTCCAAGTTTCTGTCGAAGATACTCAAATATATCCCTCATAAGAGGTTTGGTGAAGATATCTGCAATCTGGTATTTTGTCCTGATGTACTCTATCTTGATGTTCTTCTCTATAACTTGTTCCCATAGAAAGTGAAACTTGATCGGAATGTGCTTCGTCTTGGAATGAATTACTGGATTCTTAGAGATATTGATAGCATTGGTGTTATCACAAAGTATTGGAATAGGCTCGTCATGTTCCACCCATATATCCTACAAGATCTGCTTCATCCAAAGAAATTTAGTGCAACATGTTGTCGTTGCAATATTTTTTTCTTCTGCTATGGAAAAATATATCGATGATTGTTTCTTGCTTAGCCATGGTACCAAACACTCAACTAAGTATAAAGTTTCTCCACTTGTACTTCTTCTATCGTCAATGCTACCTGCCCAATCTGCATCTGTGTAGGTGACCAAAGATAGTGCTTTCCATTTTGGATACCATAGTCCAAAATCTTCAGTTGCTTTGAGATATTTGAATATTCTCTTTACTTCCATAACATTTGCTTCTTTCGGTGTTGCTTGAAATCTCACAACCTGTCCAACTCCTTGCATCACATTTTGTCTTGATGTTTTCACATAGAGTAATATGCCAATCATCAATCTATAAATTCTTTGATCTTCATCTTTAGAATCATCATCCTTTCTTAACTTACAACTGGTGTGCATAGGAGTACTCACGGGTTTTCAATCTTCCATTTCAAGTTTCTTTAGCATTTCTCTGATATACTTGGTCTGAGAGATGAAAATATATTTATCACGCTGACATATTTGTAATCCCAAAAAGAAATTCAACTCACCAAGAAAATACATTTCAAACTCGTTCTGAATATCTCTGGAAAAATTTTGACTCATCCTATCATCATCACTTCCGAAGATGTTGTCATCTACATAAACTTCAACTATCAATATATTGTCTAGATACACTTTTATGTAGAGATTGATGTTTGCATTACCCTTCCTGAATCCTTCTTGTTGTAGATACATGTTCAATATTGAATACCATGGTCTAGGGGCTTGCTTGATTCTATACAACACTTTCTTCAGCCTGCAAACATAATCTTCCCTTTCTAACAATAGAAATTATTCTGGTTGTTCGATGTAGACTTATTCTTCTAATTCTCCATTAAGGAAGGTTGAATTAACATCCATATGATACACCTTGATTCTTTTGGAACATGCATAGGCTAAGATCAATCAGATTGCTTCCATCCTGGAAAATGGAGAAAAGGTCTCTTCAAATTATATACCTTCAATATGAGTGTATCCTTTGCATACTAACCTTACTTTGTTTCTAGTTACATGTCCATCCTCATTCATTTTGTTTCAGAAAACCCATTTTGTACCAATCATGTTCTTGTTCTTCTTAGGGTTTCAACTCTTGCATCTTTATTCCCCATAATATGTTCTGGTGGATGATTTTTTTGTACTCATCGGCTAGGTTTCTTAGGATGTATTTGTTTCTCATCTTCCTCTTGTTCTGCATCTAGTTTCTCTTCTTCTTCTACTTCTTCTTCTTTTATATCGTCCATGTCATCCTGATCTTTTGAATCTTTGCTTCCTTCTTTTCCCTTTCATACATCTATCTCATCAATCGTTACATTGATGCTTTCCATGATTCTATTAAGTCTTGGACTGAAGCATTTATATACTTTTCTTTTGCTTGAATACCCAACTAGTATTCCCTTATCAACTCGGGAGTCAAATTTTCCAAGCCTGGCATCTTCTCTTTTGATATAACATTTGCTTCCAAATACTCTGAAATGCTTCACATTTGTCGGTCTTCCTTTCCATAACTCGCGGGGAGTCTTATCACTTTTAGTTCTAAGAATTATTATGTTCAGGATGTGAATTGTTGTATGTATTGCTTGTGCCCAAAAGATGTCACTCAACATGGAATCATTCAACAAAGTTCTGGCAATTTCCTGTACTGTTATGTTTTTCCTTTTGAAAATTCCATTTTGTTGAGGTGTCGTGGCTGCCGAGAACTATCTCTTTATTCCATGTTCACCACATAAATCCATGAATTCCTTTGATGTACACTCTCCTCCATTGTCTTATCTTAATCACTTGATTTTCAAGTCCATCTCAGTTCAACCATCTCTTTGTATATATTGGAGTGTTCAAACACCTCTGACTTCTTCATGTGAAAAAAAATTGTGGTAATTCTTCTGTATTCATCAACCAATAGCATAAAGTAATGTTCACCATTTAATCCGTTCCTTCTTTTATGTCCACATAGTTTAGTGTGTACAATATCCAATTTTTTTTTCGTGGAGTACTCTTTTGATTTGAATTTGGTCCTCGTTTGTTTTCCTTGTAGATAATGCTCACATAGAGTATTTGTTGGCTTCGAGATCTCAGGAATTTCTTTCACTGCTTCCTTTCTGTTGATTTTGACAAGGTTATCAAATTTCATGTGACCCATTCTTCTGTGCTAGAGCCAACTTTCATTTTCCTTTCCTAAGCAACATCTTTCCTTTCCAATTTCATTCAGTACATATATGTTGTTTGTAGTTCTTCTAGTTGTAGCCACCAACTTTATTGATCCATCTTTCCTTATCTCACATTTTTCTAAGTCAAACAAAAGTTTGTGTCCTTGATCACACATTTGACCTACACTTAGAAGATTGTGCTTCATATCTTCGACCAGTAGAACATTTTCTACCATGGCATCTTTGCTTCCAAGCTTGATTGTGCCTCTTCCTATAATTATGGTTGAGTTGTCATTTCAAAAAGAAACTAATCCATCTTGTTCCTTCTTCAGTGCCAAAAACCTATTCTTTTCACCTATCATATGCTTCAAAAAACCATTGTCAACATACCACCCACTTTTCTTGTGTTGATCTTGTAAAACAAGCGAGCATTATTCAATATTGAATTGATCTTGCTACCTTCTCCATATCCTTTTTGGTTCTTGTTTGTGACTGTTGATATTCTTCTTTAGTTCCCTTGGAGGAACAGTCAGACTACAATATTTGGCCATGTGTCCAAATTGTTTTCACTTGTAGAACTCTATTTCACTACTTAGTGAACCAAAATTGTTGTGATTTATGTTTTGTGCTTCATGTGACTTACTGATATAACTGTTGTTTGAATATCCTTCATAGTTGCTTCTATTCTTGGCATAGGCTCTATGTAAGTTTTAAACCTGTGAAGTAAAGAAATGCATATATATTCTTAAGAAAAACAAAATTTAATCAATGGCTCATACACAAAGTACACAGAGATTTTATACCAGAAACCCTCAACCGGGAAAACCTTTCTTATATTCATTATATCAAATTTCACCATTCACCTTACAATATATACAATTTTTTTAGGTATTCTGTAGATACCAAAACCCTAATCCCTTAATTCGGGATTAATTTAGAAAACCGCTAAAAATAGCAAAATCCGTTATTTTTAGCAAAAACCACCCAAAACAAAATTTCCGGGCATTGCCCCAAACACTGTGTGTAACTAGGGGGGGAGCATACCTGCCCCCCCCAGGGACCCCCCTAGGAAAGCACCGGGCACACACAATACCAAGAGCACTATCATGACACACACATGCAAAGAATATAACACATACCCAACATTCTCCCACTTGTTGTTTTCTTTGCATCCAGGGGTCCAGGGGATTATATAGTCAACAATCCATGGAAATAATGCCCATTGTTACTCTACACTAGAAGAATTTTTTTGTGCTCATAGACTTTGTCAATGAATCTGCAACATTCTTCAAAGTGTCAACCTTTTCCAGCAACACCTTCTTTTCCTCAACCATGTCTCTCACAAAGTGATACTGAACATCAATATGTTTTGTTT
>JASDQU011029775.1:0-15334 GCA_032191745.1 Picea mariana | reverse complement strand
TACCTCCTTGAGATTTTTGGAGTCACCATATGGTCCCTCTAGGATCATCAAAGGAAAATGAGGGATCTACCCTCGGTGGATTTTTCAGGTAAACTTGTAATATAAAGGCTTTAGGATAAGTTTATCAAAGAAATATTGTGAGGAGAATGAATCAATCCTCCTTGACAATGACACGAAGACGTTATCATAGGATTTGTACTTGTGCAAATCCCTCCACAAGATCCCCAAATATTGTGTAACAATGGAAGAAGCTACCACTATCACCTAAGTAGAATCTTCCCTCGTTTTAGTGATGGAAGAGGTCCACCACAAGGAAGGCTTCATTGGTGACCTCAAGGGATCGAATAGCAAGAAATATCCAAGCCTACCACCCCCTATCTTGATCACCTGTCAGTTGGGTCTATGTCTAAGAAGGAAATGAGGAGTTGCAAGGTAATTGTTGTACCTGTCCGGAACAATGAACAATTTGCAGCATATATTGACAATTACCAAGCTAAAGCATGCAATAATGACTTCTTTATACATTAGATAAGTAAAACTTCTATGGCTGTTGCAAATTACATAAGTAAACAATTCATATAAAAAAAATAAAGGATTTGCAACAAGAGCAAGAAATAATGCTAAAAAATGTAGTAATTGATCATGCAAAGCAAGTTTTAGACAAGTAGATTATTATCCAATTGCTAGAGGTAATTTTTGAACAATTTAGGACACTTATAAATAGTTGTATGCAACAATTTAATGTAGTTTTCAGTGGTTGTAGAAAAATTTTATAACAACAACAAAAAATACTTGAAGTTTGCTAGAGTTAGGGTTAGTAAAGTTAGTAGGATGTTTGAGAGATTGATAAGATTCATCTTAACAACCACTTTAGCCACAATATCACTCCTAGATTGGTTTAGTTTGTCCTCTAGGGTCTATGGAGTATCAAATGCATTAAACTTGAAGATTGATCTAGATGAAGAAAAAGAGGTAGAGTCTAAACCCCAAGGTGCAAGCATGTTTGGGCCTTAGGCTTTAGACCTTAAGGAAAAGGGTATCTAGGGTGCAAACATGTTTGGGCCCTAGATGCCATTTTTCCCTTCTTATAGCTTCACTTAAGTCAAGGATCAAATGTCTAGGGTTAAAACCCTAAAGTGTAAGAACTTTTGGGCTTTAGGCTTCTAACCCTAGCAAGGATGTTTCACAAATTTGGACAAATAAAACTTTATGAGGAATAGAATCACTTATGTCTTCCTAGTATGGTTTCAACAAAACAAGATTACTTGCAACAAAATAGCAATTTCACCATTTACATCAACAAGAGACAATAGAATTGCAGAAAATTAATTACTTCATCCAAGAAATCAAAAGCATAAAACCCTAATTGCAGAAAATATCCATCCAAATGAGCAAACCATCCATAGCAGCATAGTGCATAAGATAAAACGACCAAGAAGGATTAAATAGTGAAACTTTAAAAGTGTTACCCCTCCAAATGAGAGAGGAATGTGATGATCCAAAATAAAAATGACACTAGCTTTTATATATGAGGCTAGGACTAGCATTTTTTCCACATAACATAACATAAATTTGATTTAAAGTGGGTTTGAACCCTCATTTAGCCTTTACAAATTGCTAAAATGCAAAAATTCATCATAAATGGCCACATGTGTGGTAACATCAAGCCTTCCTAGGGTAAGAGAGGGCCTTCAAAGGCCATGTGGTATCATCTGGAAGTGGAGAAATGGAAAAGGTATGTCTCCTCTATCATGGTCATGCCAAATCATCACTGATACCCCAAGTGTACACCAAACCCTAATGTCATCAAACCCTAGAAGATGACATCATGATCAATGGAGGGTGACGTCAAGGGTTTAGGGCACTGTGTTCAGGTTGGAGGGAGTTGCATATCATCTCTGTTTTTCTGGTTCATGATAGTTTTTCTGCTAAAGGTTGCAGAAAAAGGTCTCTTAAATAAATTGCATCAATAAAAACATGTTAAAATTGAGTAAAAATGGAAAAACTTAGAAGATTGTAAATTTTTGCTCAGAACTCAAAATGAGGCATGAGTATAGTCATTGGAAAGATGATTTAGAGGATAATGTGCCTAAAGAATCAAAATTTAGACTAGTGCATTTGTGTTCTTCATAAATTGAGATGAAGAATGACATCTAGCCTAATTAATGAATACTTTACAATATGCATAATTCTAACAAAAATTCTTGCATGCACACTTTTGTAGAATTAGAGGTATAGGAATAATAGATCAGGTTCATATGAATACTAAAGAGATGGATGATGCACAAGGTTCATACAGCCATGGAGATGAAATTGGAGGATTAAACATCAATTTGGGAAATGCAGAAACAAAGTGTTGGGGATGCAAGGGGGGGCACATGCATAAATGTTGTCCTCATAAACGAGATAGGATGAGGACTATGTATAACCTTTAGGAAGATGATATAGTGGGAGACATGGGAAGGAGTATGCCAAGGATTTATGCAGCCTTGGACAATAAACAATCATACTATCAATCCCACGTGATTGAGGTGGAAAGTAAGATTGATAATCATCTCATAGTTATTTTGATTGATTTTGGAGCTAGTCATAGCTATATAGATCATAATATGGTTGACAGATTTAAATTGAAGATATGTAAGCATGAAAAATCTTGGTTGGTTCAACTAGCCACTGGAACCAAGAGAAAAATCGATGAGCTTGTTAAATATTGTGCAATGAACATGAATGGAGTTATCACTAAGGTATATTTGAACATCATACCACTTGAGTCATATGACTACTTGACTAGTATGGATTGACTAGAAAATCATCATGCTATCCTAGATTTCTACAACAAGACTTTCACATGTCTAGATGAGGAAGGAAATTCAAGGATAGTTCAAGGTATTCCAAGGCCTATATCTATTCGACAAATTTCAGCATGACAACTAAAAAGAAGTTTTAGAAAAGGGTGTCAAAAATATGCAACCCATATGGAAGAGCCAGCCAAGGATGAGGTATAAAATATTGAAGAATATCTAGTCTTGAAGGAATATTAAGATGTGTTTGGGGGATCACCATGATTTCCAACAAGGAGAGACATTGATTTCTCTATTGACTTGATTCCTAGAGCTTCCATAGTGTCCAATACTACTTACAGAATGAGCACATCAAAATTGAAAAAGTTACAGATACAACTAGAAGAGTTGTTGAAGAAGGGGTGCATACACCCAAGTGTTTCACTTTGGGGTGCCCAGGTGATTTTTATGAAGAAAAAGGATGGAATTCTGAGGTTATGTATTGAATTTAGACAGTTGAACAAGATTACTATAAAGAATAAGTATCATTTGCCAAGGATCAATGATGTTTTTTATTAAGGGAGAAAATATATTTTCCCATATTGACTTGAGATCAGGTTATCATCAAGTGAGAATCATAGAAGAATATACTAGTAACACAACCTTTCAGAAAAGGCATGGTCATTATGACTTTGTAGTGGTGCCATTTGGATTGAAAAATGCACCCGCTACTTTTATGTGTTTAATTAATGGAGTGTTCGAAGATTACCTGGAAAAAATTGTTATCGTCTTCTTGGATGATATTCTTATCTACTCCAAGACAGAAGAGGAGTATGAACAACATTCGAGGATAGTGATACAAGTGTTGAGAGAACACCAATTGTATGCCAAGTTCATCTAGTGCACTTTTTATCAGAAGTAGATACACTATTTGGGCCACATTGACTTAGAGGATGGCATAGCAGTGGATCCAAAAAATATTGAAGCAATCAAAAGTTGGCCAAAACCAAATAATATTTCAGAGGTTAGATTATTTATGAGTCTAGCTGGTTACTATAGGAGATTCATTGCAGGTTTCTCCAAGATTGTACACCCTCACTTATTTTCAAAAGAAAGGAATAAAATTTGAATGGATTACCAAGTGTGAAGAAAGTTTTCAACACTTGAAATATGTATTAACCAATGCACCTATTTTAAAGGTTGTAGATCTATATGAGGATTTTGTTGTGTACACAAATACATGCAAGGAAGGGGTTGGTGGAGTCCTTACACAAAATGGGCATGTCATATGTTATGAGTCAAGGAAACTTAAAGAGCATGGAATAAATTATGCTACCCGTGACTTGGAATGTGTAACAATAGTTCATTCCTTAAAACTGTAAAGACATTATCTCATGGGAAAAAAATTTGAGTTGAGAACATACCATAGTGGTCTGCAATATTTGTTTGGATAACCAACATTGAATTCCATACAAACTAGATGGTTGGAATTTCTCAGTGAATATGTCTTTAACATCAAGAACATTAAAGGAAAAGAGAATAAAGTGGTTGATGCACTTAGCAAAAGGGTGCATGAAATGCATGCTATAGCCATAAGCATGTACACTTTATATTTAAAAAGAAGAATTTTAGAAGTTGTGACAATAGACCAACATTATGTGCGAGTTAAAGAAAGATTACAACAGAATAATGTATAATAGAAATTTAAGGATTATAGGATGGAAGAGGATGGAATTCTCTTGTACAGAAACAAATTCTATGTTCCTAATTCTCAGGAGTTTAGGAATTTGGTTTTAAAAGAGATGCACAATGTGTCATATGATGTACATCTAGGGTATCATAGAACAATTGCAGCTATAAGCGGCCAATATTATTGGCCTATAATGAAGAAATATGTAGTTGATTTTATTGCTAGATGCATGAAATTCTAGAGGGTAAAGGATGATAATAGACATCCAATGAGATTGCTACATCCATTGCCCATTATTGAGTGGAAATGAGATATTGCTACCATATATTTCATTACCAAGTTTCCTAGAAAAACAAGGAAACATGATTCCATCATGGTAGTGGTGGACAAGCTTATGAAGGCTGCATATTTTATTCTAGTCAAGATGACACATAAGAAAACCAACATTGCAGAAATTTATATGAAAGAAATTGCTAGGCTACATGGTGTTCCTAAGGAAATCGTATATGACAGAGATACTAAGTTTATTTCCAATTTTTTGAAAGGGTTGTTTAAACGATTGGGGACAAATATGAATTTCAATACAACATATCATCTAGAATCAGATGGAAATACAAAGAGTGTCAACCAAATAATTGAAGATATGCTAAGAATGTATGTAATGGATCAACCTTCCAAGTGGGAAGACTATCTTCATTTGGTTGATTTTGCTTATAACATGGGTATTAAGAATCATTAAAGATGATCCCATTTGAAGCCTTGTATGGAAGAAAATGCAACACATTGGTGAGCTAGGATAACGCAACAAACAGAGTAATTATTGGGCTAGAATTGCTAAGGGAAATGGAAGAGTAGATGGTAAAAATAAAAAGAAAAATTTAAAGACTACATGGGATAGGAAAAAGAGTTATGCTGAAAAAGGTAGAGCACACAAGGAATTCAAAGTGGGCGAGCATGTGTTTTTAAAAGTAAAGGAAAAATGGAGCTCGTTGAAATTGGGAAGTTTCCCAAAGTTGATAATGAGATATTGTGGGTTGCTTGAAGTCTTAAAGAGGATAGGCCTAGTTTCATACATGCTTACATTTCCTTCATCCATGAGAGTTCATAATCTATTTCATGTGTCTTTATTAAAAAAGTGTGTGCTAGATCATAACCATGTGATTGATTGGACTATGATCTAGGTGGAGCATGAAGGGGACTTTCTAGTGGAGTTGGTGTGCATCCTGGACCGAAAAGTCAAAGTGCTCAAGAATCGAGCCATCGGTCTGGTAAAGGTCCAATGGACCTGCTATGGTCCTGAAGACTTCACGTGGGAGCATGAAGTGGCTACGTGGGAAGAGCACTCAAAACATTTTGTATACTTTGAAGCAATATGAATCTACATTGGTACATATGTGTATAAAGACTCCATTTTGGTGTAGTTGGAGTTCCTAGAGCCACAACTTTGAGACTTCTTGTCCAGTCAGTGTTGGAGCCTTGGAAGGGAAGTGGGATGGCCCGAGGGATTGCGGTGAAGAGAAGGGGGTACACTTCCTTGGGTTGTGCAGGCTAAAGGGAATGATATATTATTGGTTGGAATTGTTGCAAGAGTCATAAAAATTATGAAATTATCAAGTATTGTAGTGTAATATTTTCTATGTATGTACATGTACACTTGTATGGTGATGTGCATTGAGGACATTGCAAATTGTATGGGGGGCAGAGGATTGTAACACCCCAGTTTTGATCCCCAATGTAGCAATGTATATTTGTAAATATTATGAATGGTCATGAGCCAAGTGATGTAATATGTAAATGTTATATATTGAAAATAAGAAAAATGAAATGCATTGTCAACTGTAGACGGGTTAGTAATAGAGTAATGGAGGGATATGATTCCATAATAGAGGGGGATTAATGGGGGTTATAAGGGGTTTCCATATGCCTTGAGTCTTAAGCCATCTTCATTAATCAGTTTGTCATTTATCCATTTATCCTTTTGAATTATTAAACACTTAAGAATTGAATTCATGTAAGAGATTAGGTGAGGAATTCAACCCACTTAATTACGATAGCATGGGTTGAGTGTAAGCATCCTTAGGGGGGGAATAAGAGTCAAGAAAGCATGGGAGAAGAGGATTTGTGGAGTAAGAAGGAGAGTAGTTTTACAACTAGTAAGAAGTGAGGAAAAACATAGCTAAGTGTTATAAAAAGAGTGGCTATCCATAGTGGGTATGGAAGATAGCTTATTGAAGCTCGTAATTATGTTGAGAATGAGGTTGTTGTGCCCGTGAGTGATTCATATTGAAGAAAATTACCCAAGAGAATGTGTAAATGTCATGTGATCACGCCTATTGTAGTTGGATTTCTTGGAGCCCCTGGTAGAGAGATTCATGTCCAGTCATTGTTGGAGCCCTATAGTGGATGGATATTGTCTGAGGGACTAGGGTGTAGAAAAGGAAATCTCATCCCTTGGGTTGTGTAGATTGATGGGGGAGAGAGATGGGAAGTTGGAATTGTTGTAAGAGTCATGTCACTATGTTTTAATGGGTATTTGAGTTGTTGCAGTGGACTATAGACACCCATAGGAGCCTATTCACCCTTGTGGACTCATAGCCACAACTTGGGGGTGGCTTGTTGCAAAGAGAATTGGTTCAATAGAGCCTATAGTTGGGAGGAATGTCCTTTGTATACAACCGGTTGTGTAAATTTTTTTGAAACATAAGTGTTTTGATCATTGTGTTAATTATTGTTTAATGCTATGGATAAATGTTGCTTTTACTCTGTAATTTATATGTATAAATGTTGTTGTGTTCATTTAATGTTTGTTGTGCATGTTTAAATGGATGCATTCACATTTTTAAATTATTCATGATAATAGCATGCATGTATGTCATGCCACATGTATTTTCCACATTTAAATTGATATGTTAGTCAATTTTGTAGTAGCATGGCCCAACCAGGGGGTTGGGTACGTTACATGCTATTGATTTTATCTTAGTATTATATTTTTATTGATGTTGCTACATTTGGTTTAGTCTCGTCAATTTTCTTTCCTTCTTTTAATTTCTACTTGATTACTCGAACCTCTTTAGTGTCCATTTATCTCAATGAAGCCTCAAATAATGGGGAAATTTGCTAAAAGCACCTAGAAATAGGTCTGATTTGAATAATGCTTTCTCGGTTGTTAGTTGTCTCGTGATAGGACTCTTCCATGAAAATGAATTGCAAATACGCTAAGAATTTCCTAATGCTCCACCTCTATAATTTCATATTACTAAAGAAAGTATTGTTAGGTTCCAAAATATTTCTATCTTTCCCTTTCTTCATTCTCCATAGAACTCTAGACATCATTTTATTCATTTTTTGCATTTTTTGGAGATGAATATGAATGCAGATTATTTGTTTTTATTTTTCATGGTCTTGAGAATTCTTCGCACTATTATGGCATTTTTTCCTAGTCTAACCCAATTTTAATAATGACAAAAATAGAGATCTTTGGGTTCACACATTGTGTGAAGCAACATGTCTTTGGAGACACTAGATGTTGACCCAAAATTTGGTCAACATAATATTGATTGGCAATGAGTCTTGTGCTTATATGAAATTTTTTATTTATGAAAATCACCTTGATGATTATATAGACATGATTTTCCTTCACTTATCATGATCCCTCCAAAGTTTTTGTTTATGTAGCTATAGGATGGTACTCCTAGTGTGCACTAATACCAATAAGGATGGTGAAATAATTACAATGTTACCACTCTAGATGTGATTGATTGTGCTTCAATTTCTATGACGATATGTTATGTTGGTTGTACAATGTTACATGTGGGGTAGAAGTGTCATTTGTTTTAGATAATTTAACGGTGATTTATGCAGTTTCTTCGTTATGATGTGGCTTAATATGCATTATGGATTATGCTTGGCTATGTTTGTGCCTATAGATTTCAATATGGTGAATGTGTGACGATTTGTTTTAGTTGGTTAGTTAACAATGTTGTCATTGTTGTGGTTTGATCCAATCATCTTCATGGTACCCACTTGGGAACAAGAAAAAAAATGTTAGTGGTCCATACATGACATGAATGGTGCCCATCTGGGAACAAGACAAAAAATGTTAGTGGTCCATACATGACATGAATGAAAAGTAAGGGAAACCAAGATTAGTCTCAATCTTATGCTAAGAATCGGATTTGTTATTTTATATGGTTGAATGTGTGACGGGTCAAAGCATTTGATGGTGTTATAAGGCACACATACATAAGCAACTATATCCCACAAAGTGAGTTGAATTTCTATAAGTGCCTAAAAGTCAAATGAATAGTGCATGGAACCTTTCCCTAGTGCATTGGTTGATTAGGTTTTTCATGGGAAAGTGAGATCTAATCTCAACCCTCCATTATGGTCCAATGGTTGGCATTTCACATGGAGAAAATTCATTGAAGTTTTTCCCTAACACCATTCTCATTTGGTCATTCAATGTAGTTTCCATGCACTTTGATCCAGAGTGAGTTTGCTTGGGATTTGGATGCTAAAACTTTGTTGATAGTCCACCATTCTCATGCTATGAGGAGAGGTAAAACCCACCATTGTTTTTCCTTTGGGTTTGCTAATTGGAAGGCCTATTTATTAATTAGAGAAATTTCGAGATAAAAAAGGGCCTCAAAACAAAAAATGTGTTTAACCAACCTCAACTTTAAAAGAACCAATAGGATTCAAGATGATAATGTCAACCATACGGGTACATGATTTTGGAGGGAAAGAAAGAAAACTAAATTTTTATTGTATTCTTTACTTACCTCCTTATAGGTTTACTCAAATTTCAAGTGTAAGCACTCATTGGATGCAAAATTAAAGGATGTAAGTTGAAAATACGTTAAAAAAATAGTTTTTCTTCTTTCCCTTTGAAAAACTATAACTCTTATTTTATTATTTTAACTATTGTTTTATTATTTTTCTTAGGAGGCCCATTTTAGACCTCAAAATTTCTCAAATAGGCTTTCTTGAAACTAACCTATTTGTCCCTTATTTCAATGATGTTTTGTATTATTAAATGGGCTAATCAATTAAGTAAACATGGTATGGAGTGTGGGGAAACTTGTATTAGAAAATGTTGAAATAAAGGAATGATGGTGCATTGATTGGGCTCATCCAAACTTCAAGTAAAGGGTACGACCTTCAAGCATACAAAGGTAGGCTTCAAACATTTTCAAACTCCTTTGGTTGCATGATTGCATGCTCTGAGTTAGAGTTGGGTGAATTTTTTCATGTGTATACCTTTAGACCTATAACACATGCTATTTATCCTCATTCTACAACTCCAATTTCATTATATGCTTAACAATTTGTAAAATGGACAATGCTCATTAAAAGACATGATTTGGCTCCTTGATTCCATACTTTAAACTTTGCTTATTGTCAACTATTCTATGATTATAAAATATATTTATTCTAAACCCACTAGGCTTCACATTAGAATGGTTTTATAGCTTTTTGGTGATATATTTTAAATCTCATATTGCATCCATGCAAGCCCATGCATTTTTTACTTGTTTTGACGATTTCTTGGGTCACGTGTACCTTCAAACTCAATCAAAATTACTTTGCTTGGCTATAGCAAATTAGTGGATTTAAAATTCCATTATCCTCTATCATTCAAACCATTCATGTGTTCCCATATCTCAACCTTTTCCTTGAACCTAGTTGGAAACATTGGTGGGTTTATTAATGGATGATAATGCTTGGTTCTATGTTTTTTTGTTTAATATCCATTATGTGTTTGGCAGATTGTATGCTTATGTGTATATCAAATTATCATGGAAGACTTTTCTTGTGGGCACGAAGTGTTAACCATGATGCATTTTATCACTCTTGATAGTAATTTTTTGGATTACATAGTTCTGATATATTACATGTTGTTACACATCAAAATTACTCATTACGATGACGACCTAGTGTCATCATTACGAAATGTCGCAAGTGTTGCATTTCTCCCACAAGTGTCACAAATATCATACTGGCATCTTGCCTATGTCGTGTCTCGGATGAAATTATCAAGAACACTTGAAAGACACCTCAAAAGACTGGTTTTTAAGAGGAAAAGTCATTTGACAAAGAGTACAAGTCTTTTGCCATGAAAAAAACCACTAAAAAAATCAATTTTGGAAGGCAGTGCTCCCCTATACACTGTCAGGGAGTGCCAATGCTCTATGACCTCTTTGGGGGGAGCATTCCAACGCTCTGTGCCCCATTCTGAGGGAGCGTTGGCCTTTTTTGAGCGAATTTTTGGATTGTTGAGAGAAATCAGGGAAGAATCCCTTCATATTCGGAGTTGGTTGGATTCGGATCTGAGGTCAAGGCTCAATCTTAGGGAAGATCCACAACTAAAGAAGAAGAATCCTCAACTTATACCAAGAATCTCTTAAGTGGTTAGGCCTCTCCAAGCCTATATAAGGAGGCCTCCTCATGGTGAAAGAGGAGACATTGTGAAGCATCAAACTTATGATCTCATAAGGGAGATATCTTTGAAGCATCAATATTCTATGTGTGGATTATTTGAGAAAGGGTTTGGAAAAAGAGAGCTTGGTGAAGATGCTGCACTTACATCCATGGTTGTAAGCATTTCACTTTGTTTTCATTAATATAAATCTATGCTTGGCNNNGTTTCCTTTAAAGTTTGTGTACGTTTCATGAACTTGTTTTTGTTATAGATCGATTATGAAGCTAATCATGGTAGAGTAGGAAGTATGTTTCATTGTTATTGCTCATTGTATTTCAGGACCTTCTGAAGAACTTGGAGATCAAGATCAACTTGGATCGAGCAAGGACAAATGTAGGTAAAAGGTATTTACCTTTCTTCCTTCTTCTTCTTTGAATAGTTTAGATTCATGAAAAGGAAAGTCAGTGTCCACAATAACACTTTTCTATCTTGGTCATAGGGGTCTAGTATCCAAGAGGAAATGCACTTGTTCACAGGGGGATTATCCTGTAACATAAATTGGCAACTCTGCTGGGGAGGGACTTTCATTTCTATTTCCTTTCCTAGGTCTTGTTTTGGCCTTTGCTCATTTTTTGACCTTCTCCATACCGTATCTTTGATTCTTAGATCTGTTGATTGGCCCTTTATTTCATCCTATCCACTTTGATTGTTTGAGTTTACTTGATTTTTTTTATTTTCTGGGCATTTTTCTGAATTTTTAGTGGCCAGCGCCCCCCTATCTCTTCTACCAGAGTGTTGGTGCTCCCTGCTGGTCTTACACAGAGCGTTGTAACACTCTGGTGCCATTGACACCAGAGCATTGCCCCTTTTCTGTTAAGAATCTTGTAGGAGTTTGATCTCTAAATTCATTTTCTTGTTGTTAGCACTTACTCAAAGTCCTTACAACTTCAGTACATCTTTGTCTTGGCCTTCAACACTTTGCTTTCTAAGAATTGATCACCTTTTGTTTGGAATTTTGATATTTTTTCCTTACCTTGAAGTCACTCTTTGTATTTGACGATTTAGAGTCAACTTATTGTTTTCCTCTCATTTATCTGACTGAGTGAAATCTTTTGTAAGGAAATTCAAAGGTATATGCACCTTTCCATTTGATCTTTGAGGTCATCTTGTCCAACCCTTTTTCCTTCTTTTTGAGTTTTTGGTTTTCTTTTTGCAAGTTTTGTTATCTTTGTTCTTCTTGTTTAATCACGATGAGAGTGTGTTTTTGTTTGTGTAAAGCTTGCTTCTGATTGTCTAAATCTCATTGATCTTAAAGTTCGAATGACATAGGGAGCTTTACATCAGATTAATTTTCATTCACACATAAAGCAAAAGGATACATTTTTTATGATTGTTTTTGGATATTAGAACAAAACTCTATGAAATTTTTAGCATTATATTGGATTTGATTGAGAAACAATTGATTGAGGATACTACATCTTAGTGTTTAACAGTGAAAAGAACATTTTTCTCCTTCCCTTAAATAGGCATTCATTCAACGAAAAGATTGCTTATCATTTCTTATGCATTTTTTGGGAATTGAGTCATAATACCATCAGTTTCATTTTCATACACCCTTGAGTAAAGAACAACTGCAAAATTAACACTAATGAAAATTTATCTAGAACATTTTGTTTTTATAATATTCCACCAACATTAGACTAGGATTAGCACTTTGGATTAGACTGTGAGTACAACTCTCCAAAGTATTCAAAACAAACATTAGCATCTTGCGATAGGGAGAGAAAATCCAATTGTCATATAGGATTTCTGGGATCCTCCTCTCACACAGGGGTTACGCATGAGGTCGCATTTGGGAGAGTTACAGAGATTATCCCTCCGTGGTTCAACCGTTTGTAGTGGTCAGATCGTATATTGAGGGTTTTTCTTGAGGTTCAGCTGGTTTCATTTGGTCTCGATGCTTCATGAACTCTGAATCCATTCGAGGTCCTCTGGAGTTATACCGGTCCACTTGTCCTCAATTCTCTCGAAGGATTTTAGACTTGTTATCCTGCTCATACGTTCAGGCTAGAATGTCGACTGTACCCACCCAGGGGTTGACTGCAAGTTGGTGTCCTTAGTAGTCATAATATTTAGGTACTTACACAAGGTGACGGTGAAGGGAAGTCTCACTGTACCTGGAATAGACGTTGGTCAAACTCACTCAGGCTCCTTGGAGGGTAAATCCATAATTACTGCATGGAATCTTACACCAAGGTACAAGTCCGTTAAGCAGGTCTCCATCATAACTGTTCCACCATATCCTAGTCCCTTCTTGAATTGATCACGTGACGTTGGATTTCATCACCAACTAGTATGATCATCGAAAGAAGGTTTTGTTTGCTTGGTTTGATTCCTAGATTTGATTAGTGTATGTTGTTTCTTTTTCGTTAGTTGGCCATAAATTTTTTCTGTCGAATTTTTTCCACCAACATCAACCCTCCACACCATTCGTGTAGGGCACAGGGACTTCCCCCATAAAATACGAAATATTCTACCCCTTTACCCACTCATTCTATGGAGGGCTATCCTCAACAGAGTGAGGTCCACAACATTATAACCTCACAGAAGGAAGTTTCCACCTCTTTAAAAAAAATTCAAATTATTACGGATTCTATGGAGGCTTTCTGCATTCCTGCGGGATATGAAAGGCGTTTTCTCCTGCTGAATTCAGTCGGAGAACTTGTTGTCATTGATCCTTCTGACATTTCGACCGGGTCTCATTCGGGCCCTCAAGTCGGAGACCCTCTTTGGACTGCTGACATGGTTCGAAGCTCACCTCGCACGGTGCGAGACCTTTACGGATTAGGAATAGGTGTTGATATACCTGTCATATCCCAAATACCCAAAACATATGTTACCTATACCGTACCTTTAGATCATTTTACTGGTACAACCGTTATTTCAACCACACCGTCCGTTGGTCTGAACATGTAGTATGTTGGTCCAAGTTCCACTATTTCTCTCCAGATGGCCCATTCTACAATGGTCCCTCACGTTGCGACTATTCCCACCGGTAACGTGGTGGTTAGCCAAGCTCCCATTGGTACACCACTATCATCTAGACCTTCTTCGTCACTTCCCCTTGGGTATAGAGCACTGAATTCTTCTGTTGTCAACACTACCCAGGTTATACCCAGAAGTTTTATACCTATAAAACAACCTGGAGGGACTAGTCTTGGTGGCTCTAATCCATTAAGTGGCACCGGTCAGTCGTTTACGTCTGGTTTCCAAACACCAAGGACTCAACCTCATGCTGGGGGGAAACCTCCTTTCAGAGGGAAACCTTTGTTTGGAGGGAAACCTCATGCTGTGGGGTAGCCTCAGACTGGAGCCCATCATCAACCTTATGGAAAGAATGTGTCTACAACACCCAATCCGTGGAACATCCCTTTCCCAGAAAACCCACAGTTCTCTGGGGGGCATAATCCTCAAGGTCTACAACAACCTCATCTTTCTCAAGGGACTAATATATATCCTCCTTATGGAAAAAAATTTTACCCCCTATGGGCAAACACCAAATCCAAATTATAATCCTCAAAACTCATCAGCTTATCCTCCGCTCGCACATGTTTCTAAACCCTCCTTGAATCCTGTTTACTCTGGTTAGCAACAACCGTATGCAGGAGGACCTAATGGTTACAATTATCCACCTAACTCGATTTACGGTCCTATTGGTGTCCCTATGCCACACCAGTATCACCCTCAGGTTAACCGACAACTACCGTTCCTTGCTACTATGGATCTCCCAGACTTGTCTCGATTGACCAATGATCCTATATGTCATTATCCTTTCTAACCAGTGATTCTGGCTAAAATACCTTCTGATATTCCAAAATTTGACGACAAACCTGGAGAAGACCCAAATAACCATGTGATGACTTTCCATTTGTGGTGTTCATCAAACTCCTTAATGGATGATTCTATACGTTTGTGTCTTTTCCAGCAAACACTTATGGGTTCAGCAACCAAGTGGTATATTGAACTACCACGTGGTTCTTTTCAAGACTTCAATTCCCTTGCCATGTCCTTTCTCACACACTTTAAACTACCCATTCGATACGATATGGGTACCAAACTCTTGACCTCCCTTCGTCATACCAACTTCATGCACATCTCCAATCATATTCATGAATGGAGACGAAGGCTAAGGTTGATCAAATCGATCATTCCTGACCAATTATTGGCATAATGGTTTACCAAGTCACTTTTACCCTCGATTGCTCGTGATGTCGCTATGGGTGGCGTAGTTACCGAAGAAGAAGCCATTTCTAGGGCCCAGTACTTAGATTTGGTTTATTCATAGTCTGGTACTTTATATGAGTTGATTCCAAATGCTACCCATGCCACTAATGATCCATCCAAACTTTTATCCTCATCGCATGTGGATGGCATTATTGGTTC
>JASDQU011029771.1:4392-25281 GCA_032191745.1 Picea mariana | reverse complement strand
GGTCAACTAAAGGGTTGGATAATTGTCCTTAGGACAAGCTTGATTTATATCCCTATAATATACACAAACACGGATCGTACCTTGTTTCTTATTCACTGGAACAAGATTGGAACAACTTTACGTGGATGGACTAGGCGAAGTCTTTGCCGAATGTGTTTAGCTTCCATATATGTCTTAATCTCATGCACAATGATATCGAGATCAATACCTATAATTTCTTCATAACTCCACGCAAAAACGTCACATAATTCTTGAAAAAGGGCTTTATAGGTGCATACCTCATCAGTAGAACATGAGGCACTGATATGAACATTTTCCATGACTCTAGATTTAATCGATATGTCAAGAGGAATGGTAGGTGAAATGTTACTCAATTTCCCTTCGTACAAGACATCACGTGTTGACTCAGGAACTGAAGAAATAACAACAACGGTCGACGGAGTCGAAATTCGTTGGTAACTCTCTATGGTCCCATGGATTGTCTTCCATAGACATGACTGACATGATCATATCATCAGTAGGAAATATCACGTGAAATAGATCAGGAGATGCATCACATAGAGAAGGAGGATATGGAGTTGCCGATTGAATAGCTTGATAAGCAGATTCAACCGGACTTAAAGGCATTTTGTCGCCATAACAAAGACAATCAACAGGGTGATGTATTATCCATAGGTCATATGACTTAGGGGTTTCACGAATAGTGGTGGAGATAATGTTAATCGAAGAAACAAAAGGAGGAGGTATATTGGGTGGTGGGATTGAAAATGTACCCATCAAAGTTGAATCCTTTAAAATACCCACGCCAACATTCTCATAACCAGGAGGTGTCTTCGAGACAAAAGGAATGTTGCTAGTATGAGAATCAGAATTAAAGAAGGCCAGTTGGTCAACAATAATGAATTTTCCTTGGTGCGGGAAACATATCACACGAAAAAGGGTAGACACAACTGCATGCATGGAATCGATCCAGCTACGACCAAGTAGAAGATTATAATCAAGAGGTGCATCGAAGACCTCAACCTCTACATTGACCGATTTACCTTCTAACGTAATAGACAAGGAGGGAAGAACACCGTAAGGTTTAAAACCTGTACCATTGAAGGCCTTAAGGGTATTGTGCGAATCAGTGAGGGCAGGAGAGCCAATGGCTTTCCAACAAGTAACAAACATAACGTAAGTCGAGGCTCCTTCGTCAATAAATGTTCTACATATATTCTTGTTTTCTACAACAACTTGGATCTGAAACGCTAGTTGAGGAGGAAGCCTTGGAATATGATCTTCCAAGTCAAAGATTATCAAATTGGTATCGGTTGGATCAATTCCACCAATAGCCTTTAAAAATGCCTTTCGTTGAGTAGGACAACTTTGAAGGAATTTGAGAGCCGACATCGCAGAGGGTGCTTGCGCAAGGTCTTCTACAATGATGTAGTTTTGGGCAACACGCGCATGAGGATTAAATGATGAATTTCTAACAACTCCCTTGGGAGGAGGACGGAGAAATGTATCAAGACCCGGTCATTCAAGATGAAGAGGACCGTTTGGAGGTGAAGTTGGGGGAGGAGGTTGAACCAACGAAGGTGGTATATCATCAACTTTCTCCTTTGACGAAGAGTAATATTTGGCTCGAGTTGCAATGGCAACTTCATTCTTCTTGGAGTCACTAGTACAAATAAGGACATAAGATGAGGTAGAGGGAGAGGGTTGGTCATGAATGACCAATTGGTCATGAAACGATTGTGACAAGACGACAGGTGTAGAAGGCTTCCCGTTCCCTTGGAGGAACTTAGTAAACTCAACGCGTCGTGGACAATCTTTCGTATAATGGTCGTCACAAAAAAAAAGACAAGGGTAATGAGGCTTACGTTTATCTTTCTCATCAGCGGGCTGTGTTTTGGTTTTATTATATGGTTGATTTTTATTTTTGTCCTCCTTATACTTACCCTTCCCTTTCTTTTTGTTTTGATTTTTACCGGTAGGTGTAGATTGAACCGAGTTGACTTTGACGGTTTTACCGATAGAAGGAGTAGGAGTAGGAGCATTCTATACATTAGAAGCAGTAGATTTGGGATTGGTGTGACTGGCATGTGTAGATTGAGTCTCAACATGAAAGGTTCCAATCACACCATCAACAGCATGAGAAGCTGCTAAAGGTGTTGGGGTAGGGTTTGTGGAAGGACGAGGAGCATCAGGGATCAAATTGTAAAGTGTTCTTGTTTGCGAATAAACAAGATCTAGATACTGAGCACGAGTAATCGCCTTCTCTTTAGTGACAACAACACCCATGGAAACATCACGAGAAATAGGTCCAATGAGCGATTTGGTGAACCACTCAGCCAATAGTTTATCAGGAAGAGGAACTTTGATTAAACGTCTCCTCCTCCTCCACTAATGGATGTGATCAGAGATATGAGTGGATGAGGATTGTTTGAAAGAACTTAAATTTCAGTTCCCGTCTCGTATCAAATTGGAAATTGGTAATGTGTTAAAAAGGCCATGGCTAGGGTGTTAAAGTCATTAAAGAATCCTCGTGGTAAATTGATGTACCATTTTTCTTTCGAACCCATGAGAGTTTGTTGGAAAAGACATAATATTATGGAGTCGTCCATCAATGAGCTGGACGAACACCAAATATGGAAAGTCATAACATGATTATTCAGGTCTTCTCCTACTTGATTGTCATATTTAGGAATATCAGATGGTAGTTTGGCTGGTATGACGAACCAATAAGGAGAATGCAGAATATGATCATTCAAAATCCTAGACAAATATGGTAAATCCAAAGTGGCCAAAAAAGGCAACTGTCGGTTCACTTGAGGAAACTACTAGTTCTGAGGGGGGAGCCCCGTAGGTATACCAGTAGGACCATAAGTAGTCTGGAGAGTCCTGACATATTCGGTTGTGGAGGATTTTGAGGCAGATATCCCACAGGGTTGGGTTGATTAGGTATGTTTCCTTGAAAAGGAACATTAGATTGAAAGTTTTGACCCCAAGTGGGATTCAAAGAACCTGGATACGGTTGTCTGAGATTAGGGGGGAAAAAATAATTAACTTGAGGATGTTGCCCCCCATGCGGTTTTTGATTCCCTTGAAAAGGAAGATTCCAAGGTTGAGATTGTAACACATGTATACTTTGTCCATAAAATGGGTTATGGCCTCCAACTTGAGGTTTTCCCCCAAGTTGAGGTTGTCCCCCAATCTGAGGTTTCCCTCCAAATTGAGTTTGTCCCCCAACTTTAGGTTGACCTTTGATAGGAATATGAAAACTAGAAGTGACAAAAGGACTGATGCCTCCAACTGTATTGGAACCACTAGGGTCAAGACAATTAGATCCTCCTAACAAAGGTGGAGGCCCCTCCAGAGAGAACTTGGGTAGGTGTAGGAACAAACTGACTCACAACATTATACCCAGGAGGAAAAAAATGTCCAAAACCTTTGGATGGATCCTGGGTAGGGATGGCAATGGAAGTGTTCAAAGATTCATACCCAGGGGGAAGTGATGGATTTGGTCTAGGCGGAAGTGGTGCTCCAATAGGAGCTTGAGTGATAACCACATTTTTGGTATAAATCGTGGTAGCTTGTGGGACCGTAATAGAATGGGCCATCTAGAGAGGAAGAATCAAGTGAGAACCAACCAACAATTGGTCCGAAACGACGGTGAGACTACTGGTAGTACCAGTAAAATGGTCTAAAGGTACTGTATAGGTAACAGACGTCTCAGGCATTTGTGATGCCATAGGTTGATCGAGACTTGCTCCTAGGTTTCCGCAAATATCACATACTGACAAAGGGGAGGAACTAGGATTATAAGTTCTGACAGTGTGAGCCGGGGTCCTAAATGATTCACTGTGAAAAAGTGGATCCTCTATTCCAGATCCTGCGTTAGGTCCAGTAGGTACTTTAGTATTCTCAACAACAATAATTTCCCCTAACGAGTTCATCCGAAGAAAATGCGGATCTCATCTAATACTCAACGACGGTTTTGGGGGAAGTTGGAATGACTCTAAGGAATCTGAAACAATTCAAAATCCTTCCCAAGAGTGTGTGCTTCCAACTTCAGAAGCTACTTCATTGTTGACTACTCCCTCGGGAGAGCCTTCTGGTGAATTAGGAAGCAAAGGGAGGTAACCTTCTGGATCTTCCAGGGGTATCCCTTACATCCTACGTGAATGACGAAGGCCGATGTTGGATGAACCAAGTAAAGAACGATAAAAACATATGGCCAACTAGGGAAACAAACAATACTCACTAATAAAATCTAGAAATCAAACCAAGAAAACAAACCTTCTTATTCTGAAGTCACTAGTTGGTGATGAAATCCAACGTCACGAAATCAAGACAAGAAGGGGCTGGGATAAAACGGGTAGAAAATTTACGTTGATGACCTGCTTAAGGGACTTACACCCTGGTGCAAGCTCCCACACATAATCGTGGGAATACCCTACAAGGAGCCCGAGTGAGTTTGGCCAACGTCGATTCTAGGTACCGTGAAGACTTTCCCCTCCACAGTCACCTAGTGTAAAGTCCCTAGAGAGATAGGCTACTAAGGTTACCAACTACAACAATGATGCCTAGGGAAATAGTCGACAGTCCGATTCATGCACAAAGGCAGGGTATCTAGCCCGAAATCAACTCGAGAGGCTCCCACACATAATCGTGGGTATACCTTCAAGTGACCCCCAATAATACGCGTGATCTCTACACCAAGAACAACAAAGTAGGGCGAGTAACTCTGCCATTCCTAATGTGACCTCGTGATTGACCCTTGTGTTAGAAGGGCTTTCCAGGACAAAATGTAGTAGTTGGATTTGAACTCTCCCTATTACAAGATGCTATTATGTGTTTTGATGCTTTGGAGTGTGTGCGTTACAACCTATTCCAAAGTGCTATCCTAGCTAATATTGGTGAAAATAATTCCTAGAAAATAAAAGTTTCTAATAAGTTTTAAAGTTACGCTTGCATTTTAGAGGCTGTTGTTTACTCAAAAGGGAGATGGAAATTTAACTGATGAAGTTGTGACCTTGACCCAATAAAATGAAAGAAGAGATGAATGTGAAAATTTTTAATTCAATGAACTCTAATTACAGTAGGGAGAAGGTATTTGTTTTTGAAGTACAAAAAGCTATGAATTGCAATTTCTTAATGTCTAATGAACACAATTCCAAATAATGATGTACTACAAAATTTTCCAATTCTTCTCTTTAACAAATATTTCGAATGTAAAATTTTTCTTATGAAAGATTACTAAGACGAATAAATGAATTCAGTTCTTCATTTTCAAAACAAAATCAGAGATGTAATGACAAAAGGAAAATGTAATCCAAGAAAATAAAGGCATTCTCAACACAATTCCCAAATCAAACTCGTGATATAGACAAAAGTGAAAATGATAAGAAAGTTTTTATCAAATACAAACAAAAACGTTTCTCAACCACCAAGCAATCTGGCAAGTGAAATCAATCCAAAACTTTAAATAAATCAAAGACCCTTTGTAAAACAAGAACTTAGATCAAGAACCCAAGATTATATCCTTGTGACAAAGATCAAGAGCAAAACTTGCAAAATCACAAAGAAAGACTTTCAATCACCGAAAACCAATTACAAGCAAGATTTAAACTCATGAATCAATCAAACATTGGCATCAGAATTCCACCCTAGGTCTCTGAGGCAAATCTGTGTGAAAAAAGACAAATTGACTCACCCCAACAAATTCTACAGGGGTCGTCACAGGCTGGGTATGGGACACAATGCGACGAGAAAAGGTCGTCGCAGACTACTAGCAGAGCACAGTGTGACGTCGTCGCACTGGATTGATCAAGCAGGATGTGATGTTTGAGGGTCGTCGCAGGCTGTCAATATGGTTCAGTGTGAAGATCTTTGTAAATGAGGAAAAAATGGGAGAAAGACAAAACATCTAATTGAACTTCTAGACCCAGGGAGTCCAGATGGATCACCCACAGACTCAAAGAGTGAATTTAATAAGAGGAAGGAAGGCTAAAAGAAAATGGGAAGAAAAAAATCAAAATGAATTCGTCTCCCCAATATGGTCACCAATTTTATTATTGTATTAATCGCTAAATCCGGACATAAACGGATCTCTCTAAATCCACCCGGATCTAGAACAAAACAGAACAAAATATGATGCTTTACCTAAGCTCTAAATATTGAGTTTACTATTTAACAAGAGATAAACAACATACCATTTAAATGTCGTTTCCTCCTGCCATTTCCATCCTAGCTCCACTTCGGTGCTCCTGTGATATTGAATCTGCAAGGGAACACAAGCCAACCAAAGTGAAAGCAATACAATGGACTCAATAGGAACCTATGTATGTTATCAAGGAATCGTATAATAAAACAAAACAAGTTTTATGGGAAAGAAACATATCACTATATCATATTAAAATGAAAGTGCAGATTACAACCAAAGCCTTGATGTCGCAAGGTCCCCTTTCGATGGCCCTTTTCTCCAACACACACACTTGCTCCAACTTTGAATGAAGAAGCTCCACAATGACTTGATGAACTGAAATGGAGCTCTCAAGTATGAGCTGAAGTAGAATTCCTCATCCAATTCTTAGCTTATTCAACCTTAGTCTTTTCCATGAGAGATCCCTCTTTATATATGGGAAAGAGAGATGGTTAAGGAGATTAGGATGATCCCACCAATTCAGAGAAGCAAGTAAGATCCAAACCATTCAGAGGCCACCTCATATTCTAGAAGATCCCCTTCTAGAACTTTCGTGAAGTTTTGAATTTTCCTTGCCTTTTGACATTGTCGCACCCTAGATGTAGTGCAACTTGCAGAGACGTCGTAGTCCACCTCTAGAGCAGAAAATGTCGATCAAGCATCGTCGCACCCTGTGCCTTTTGCATCCTATGACGATCTTCCTTAAAAAGGTTTTTGAGAATAGAAAACCAATCACTTTCCTCATGGAAAAAGACTCTTTTTTGGGAACATGGACACATGTTTGTCAATGGATCACTGGGGTGACCAAAATAATGTGTAACAGATCATCGATCCTTGGAAGAGGATACCAATTCTTTAGTGTAATCTTGTTCAATGCCATGTAATAGATATACATTTTCCAAGTCCCATCCTTCTTGGGTACAATTATGATGGGTGGCCCACAAGGTGAGGTACCTGGTCGAATCACACCCTGGTCCATCAATTGTTGTAACTACTTCTTTACTTCATTTTCTTCTAAAACAAACTGTTTAAACAACCCAATATTTTCCTAGTTTAGTTTGGCAATAATTGAATTTCATGCTTCACTTCCCTCTTAGGTGGTATCCCTTGAGGCTCTTGGAACAATCTTTTGTATGCTTGTAGAAATTCCTCCCACTGATTTTTATTCTCTTTAGTACACTCTTCCATGGATTTCCTTACTTTTAATGACTCTTCACCAGACTAATATTCTCTTAGAAAAATTAAAACATATTTATTTCTAGAACTGATCAATTTCTTAGCTTGATTGGAACTTACCAGTGAAAGTTTTGATTTTCCTTTGTGTGTGTTGATGATGGAGGATTTGTTGTCCTTGATGAGGTGGTAATGATTGGCTCTCTACCTGAACATAACATCCCCCATTACATGTAGGGGCTTCTGTTATCGGACTAATCGGTAGGTGCAGACACTAACTGATCTCCCTAGATCCACCTGGATCTAGAACAAAATAGGACAGGACATGATTCTTTCCCTAATTTTTGACCATTGAATCAACTAGTAGGAAGGAATAAGTAACATACCTTTATATTGCTTCCTATGGTCTCTGTTGCTCCAGCTTCGCTTCGGTGCTCTCGTGAAGTCAAGACCAAGACAACACAAACCAACCAAAGTGAAGATAGCAAAATATATTCAACAGTCAACCTATGTGTATGATCAAGGAATTACACAATAAAGTGAGATTAGCTTTATGGGAAAGGGACATGCCACTGTATCATATTAATGGAAAGTAAATATTACAACCTGAGCCTTGATGTCGCAAACTTCCTTTCGATGGCTCTTGGCTCCAACACACACACTTTCTCAATCCTTGTATGAAGAAGATCAAATCCTCTTGGTAGACTTGCTAGGGTCTCCAAGCTGCTGTTCAGGCTAAGTCCTTCACACAATTCTTTTCACCAATTCTCCAATGAATCTTGCTTAACCTTTTCCAAGAGAATTCTCTCAATATATACGAGAGAATGAATTAGTTACTTGGATAAGAATGATCCCACAATATCTGGGAATCCAGTACAAGGATAACCATTCGAATCCCAACCCATCCTTCTAGAAGATTCCCTTCTAGAAACATCGAGAATTCATCTTTTTCCATGCTTTAGGAAGAGTTCACACCCTAGCAGTTCAACACAGTGTGAGAAGTTTGCACCTTGGCTTAAGGAAGCCTGCAAGAATCAGGCATTCTCGCACCCAAATATACTAGCAACCTGCGAACCTTCTCCAAAAATGAGTTTTCTGGGAAGAGATGAAAGTAACTTTTCTTAGGAGAAAGTTTTTATGAAAAGCCTGAGTACACCATCATCAATACATCATCATGATGACCAAAATCATGGGTAACAACTTCCAAACACTACTCTACATACATCAAGTGGTACTACATCCTATTCTACTTCATCTATAAAATCAACATTTACAAAAAATTTAATCTTTCACTACTTTGTTACCTTGATCTATGCATCCTTGTTTAGCCAACCCAATGGATAGGGGCTAGGATGACCATGAACCTCTAATCCAATATTGTTGACCAAATATGTTTCTATGAGTTTATCCTGCAAACTAGAGTCGAATAGAACATCTATCTTGGTCTTCTTGACCTGAATCTTGATGTGGAAGAGCTTGGTCATCTCCTTCTCTTCTTGGTGATGAAGGCTACTCAGATTGACCTCGTTTTGCACCAATGTGTGGACAATATTTTTATTCACATTAGAGATAATTTTAACCTGATTGCTTGAATTTGTGGCTAGAAGGTTCTTTTTTCTTTCCATCCTTTTTACAGTTCTTTGAGTTCAACTATGGATGTAGTTTCCAACAATTTTCCTTGGTGTGGCCATCAATGTTACAATGGTTGTTAGTATCTTTGCACTGATGTGTAGTGGATTTTTTTTCTTATATTTTCCCCCTTTCCACTTCTTCTTCCTCTTCTTGGAATCTCCCTAGTGCTCTCTCTGCTTAAAACCACTTGGATGTCCCTCATTTTGGTATATGTTTTCCAGGTATTGTGCTTGTACTCATGCCTCATCCACTATCATTGTCTTGCATAACATATTATTCTTTCGTGGATGACTATGTAATCCCCCTGAATACTTGAGGAGTGCATATAGGTTCTTAGGAGAGATACCCAACATGATGGTTGTTGAAGGAAAATCTCCCCGCGGACAGGTAGATCTCCTCAAAGAGATAGAATCTTAACTTTAAGACAGAAAGTGATTATCATGGTCACTGACTTCCTTTTAGATATAGGTGGACTAGTGTGTGAGGAGGAAGGAGAAAAGAAGTACCTTTTACCGGTGTTTGTCCCTGCACGCTCTGAGTTGAGCTCCAATCTTTCGCTCCTCGATAAGCCCTCTAGACAAACAAAGTACGACCACTTCCTACTCTATCAAGATTAGTCCGAAATAGATCTATCTGCTAAAGAGACAAATTCATGTGAGATTGAACACGAATTAGAAAGAAACAGGCCAAGCAAATTATATTAATGAGGACCAAACATTGCTTACAGTCGTAGATGGATTGCAACAGTTATTTCAAGTCCTCCTTGTCTACCCCTTGCTCAAAAGATCCACGATCCGAATGATGATAGCTTCACTGATTGCTCCCTATGAGATCATAGGTCTCTTGCTTCCAAAGTATCTCTGTTCTAGCACCACTTATAAGATCATAAGTTTGGTGTGATTCTCCCTTTCCAGTCCCCTTTCACCATTAGAAATCTTGCTTATATAGCCTTGGAGAGGCTTTAACCACTTGAGATATCCTTGGGGAAGTTGAGGATTTGCCTCCTTCAGTTGAGGATCTTCCCAAAGATCATGGCTAGACTAGGGATTCGAATCCAACTGCCTTCCAAGAATGAAAGGATCCTTCCCCCATTCATCTCAACAACTTAACTACTGCCTAGAATAGGCAGTGATCCCTCAAAAGGGCCATCAGAGTGCTGTAGCGCTCCCCAGTAGGCTTAAGGGGGGAGCCAATGCTCCTAAAGACACCAACACTCCCTCAAAAGGGCCAAAGGAGCTTTATAACGCTCCCAAACAGTGTAAGGGGGAGCGCCAACGCTCCCAGAAGAGGTATAGGGGAGTGCTCTCCTTCAAAAGCTTAGTTTTTTGAGTGTTTTCAGATGGCAAAAGGTTTATAAGCCTGCTGACTCATTTCTTCTCTTCCAAATCAAATGTTTGAGGTGTTTCAAGTGTCCTTTTCATGTCGTTATAGGCACGACATAGGAATCATGGTAGTATACTTTCCTTGACACTTGCGACACTTGTGAGCAACATGCGACACTTGTGAGCAACATGTGACACTTGCGACCCTTGTAATGATGACACTTGCGACACTATCAAGGTGAGTATTTTTGATGTGTAATAGATTGCCCCCCAAAGTATGAAATTAGAAGACATGAACTGGTAACTGAAATGCTTTGTAGACTTTCAAGCAAGGGTATAGACGCAGAGAACATGACAAAAGATGCACACAAACATCCAACAAATATTATGACATGTTTCAAACCCAAGGCAAGCATACCTATGCTTGGGTGATCAAGACTTGCAAGATATGGCTGCCATAAAATACACCGAGGATCCATAATTCATCTAAACATGTCATCACCATGAGCCCCAACTTGTCTCTTAAGTACACACACTTTTCATCTTGGACAGAGGATTTACCAAAATATATGTTATCTTCTCATCTGTGGAGATATAATGGAGAACCATTTCTCTCTTATGGAATTTATCATGGAGAATATAATGCTTGATCTCACTGTACTTCAGCCTATCATGGAACATCGGTTTCTCTGAAATCTTCCCATAGCTCTTTACAATATATCATGGTCAAATTCAACACTTGATCATATGGTCTAGAAACCAACTTACATAGCCACATTACTTCTGTACAAGCATCACAAGCTGCAATATAATCTTCTTCTGTAGTGCTGAGTGCAACCGACTTTTGTTTCCTGCTAGCCCATGACATCATGGTAAAGCTCAAATTGAAACATATCCAAGTATGACTTCTTATGTTATCTACACTCCTTGTTCAATCTGAATCGATAAATTCATGCAGTTGTATGTCATAGTTTAAATGTCCCACAAAAAAAATATTTGGATGAGTATTAAATACAATAGCGAGCCAATCAATTGTCAATACAGATATGGGTCTACTGGATTGGAGTCTCATCAACTTATTCATATCTGAGAGTTTTCCATAGATTTGCAATCCATCATCCCAGTCTTCTGAGTAACCATTCTGATACACTTTCTCTATCATAGGAAGTTTTCATCATGCTTTTGTTCTATATGAGATACTCTACATCAAGTTGCTTGAATCCATACAAGGTCTTCTCCCACTTGCATACATGGGTATCTTTGTGGTATAACCTTCTTTCTCAATTTTCTTTATTGGGAAGAACAATCTTTTACATGTAAATTTCAATCCATGGATACCGCAAGAGGTATATCTGTTTACTGGAACAAGTTGTCGTCATAGTCTTCTCCTTTCTTCTGGAAGAACCTCTAGTTTTGAATCTCAAAATGTTTTCCATAGGTATTTTTCACAATTTATTACATACATAGTTCTTCATCACAACTTCCATTTCTTCTACTTGATTGCTTCTAGTGGGTTCAAATCATGCTAGTAGTCTTATGATTCTCAGTATAATAACTGGTTGTTCTGGATTTTCTTTCTTTCTTGGATTCTTCATGTTCTTCCTCATGTTCATATTTAGCTTTTGGGTCCATGGAGTCTTCTATATATTCCATGCCCTTCCTTCCTGAATATTCCAACTCCTTCCTTTCATCATAGGAACATGGATGTATATGGACAACCAAGGATACTTAAGACTTATTTTTCTAAGAAAACTTCTTCTAGAGTCAAACTAAACACGTGTTTCTTATCATGGCTGTTACTTCTAATGGGGAACATGGATAGATACTTTATAATATTCATAGATTCTTCAATGGATCATATCATTTAGGATTATCTCCCTCCAAATCCTAGCTTCCTGCCTGAATGCATGCTCTTCTTTTGGAATTTTGCAATCAACTCCCTCCATCTAAGAGAGTCCATGTTTCCGTCTGCATCCTTATTGATTTGTGCAAAGTGTCACAAGTTTTATTCTAGTTTCCTCTTGATTACTA
The DNA here is from genome assembly GCA_032191745.1 of Picea mariana. Taxonomy (NCBI): domain Eukaryota; kingdom Viridiplantae; phylum Streptophyta; class Pinopsida; order Pinales; family Pinaceae; genus Picea; species Picea mariana. The sequence continues at coordinate 12,933 of JASDQU011029771.1, read as the reverse complement.
ACTTTTTTATGGTCTCTTCATGTTTGATTTTGATTGTGGTGCACCTGGCAGTTGTTACTTGTATAATGGTTTCCACAGGAATTGTCACCAAAGATTGTCAACGTACTTCATCTTTTTTCATGTGCATTGTACTCATCGTAATAGCAATCCTTATCTTGTTATTATTCCATAGGTATTGTTTCACTGACCATCTTTTCTTCTAAGAAATAGATATGCATGATATGTACATGAACTATGTAAACATGGTATGTACAAGAACTATGAAAAATGTTGTTACCTTGACTAGAAGAAGAAGTATGTTTTATCCTGCTTGGCTTTCTTTGAGGGTTCCCTTTCTTCAGAAACTCTTGCTTCATTTGTTTCCTTCCTTTTCCTTAACTCAGGACATTGGCTCTTGTAGTGATCATATTTTCGACAGTTGAAGCATTGTATTTTTGACATATCCTTTTCTTGATTTGGTTTCTTCCTTAAGCCAAACTTCCTCTTATTCCTGAAATTCTTGAATTTTGTTGTGAAGGCTTGATCATAATATTCCTTTTGGGATTTCTCTTTTGTGATAATCCTTGATTATTCTTGTGCACAACAAGTCCAAATTTCTTCAAACGTGGGATACTCCTTTCTTGTGTTCATGCTTGCGGAAAATTCATCCCATGTCTTGGGAAGGCCATTGAGTACTATATTTACTAGTTCCTTTTGAAATGATTTCTTCAATATCTTGTAGCTGATCTCTTAACTGATAGATTCTTACAAAGTATGATGTTATGTTTTCATCATCATTCATTTTCATGTTACAAAGCTCATTCTTCAAACTCATTACTTGTCCATAACTACAATGTTCTGAGGTTCCTTCTCTTTTCCTGCTTCAAATAGTGGTTCCATGATATTTCCTTTCACGATATAAAACACTTTATTCTTGGAAAGGATGAGGGCAATCCTTGTCTTCCATGATCTGAAGTTAGAATCCCCTTATAAATTGTTTTTTGACTTCATAGAGTAGGGCATGACTTCTTTGACTTGGTCAACCTTTGACTTTGAAAAAAAATTCAAACTTGATGCCTTGGCTTGCTGAGAGTACCGGGAGGTTCGCTAGGATAGGGAGCACTAGGCTTTCTAAGAATTAGGTCAAGTTATTCACTTAAGGTGCCTTAACAAGAGGGTTAGGGTTTTGTTGTTGCAACAGAACTTTGACTGCAATTGCAACTGTAACTGAGAAAATCCTCCCAATATATCTTCCAGCGGTTAGACTATCCGAAGATAGTGTGGGACGATAACCTGTTAGAAAACTAGGTGTGATCATTTCACCGTAGAAAATATAGCAATATTGTCACCCAACCATAGGCACACAGCCATCCCTGAGCACCTTAACCTTGACAGACAAAATAATTTCAGAAGCAATCCAGTAGGCAACCAAGGTAGTGCACCTTTCTCCAAGGCTAGCGCACCAAGCAAGAATAACCAAAGGCCAAGAAGAAATTCGAAACCATTACCAAGAGAAAGTCCAAGTAAAAAATGAAATTCCAGTTGCAGTAGCTGTAGCTGCAGCTGCAGTTCCTCTCCAAACTTGCGCACCACTGGTCTTATGAAGTTGTGAGAGTGTGAATGAAAAATGAGCTCTAGCACCCTCTATTTATACTTCTCTATCTCACTTGATTGGGACGACTTCTCTTTCTGGAGGATAATAAATCAATATTAAATATTCTCTTGAGCTGACTTGTCTCCTAGGGTTATTATCCAACTTTTTAGGGTTTCTCTTGCTTCCTGGAATATTCTAGTCTTGTTAAAGGTTACATGTGGAGGTTAATACCTCCCGAAGCTACCATAATATCAATAGTGACATTATTGATGTTGATTCTACCAGTTATGAAGAGGTTGGAAAGAAGAAAGAATGGAAGGATGCCATGACTGAAGAGTACCAGTCCATTCTAAAGAATGATGTTTGGGATGTGGTTCCGAGACTGAAAGAGAATACAGTGGTAATTTACAAGTGGATTTACAAGATGAAGCATTCAATAGATGGCAGTGTCAAGAAGAACAAGGCAAGGTTCGTGCACATGGTTTCTCCCAAAAAGAGGGAATAGATTATGAGGAGACATTTTCTCCTGTGGTGAGATACACTTCAATTAGAGCTATACTTGTGATAGTTGAAGTAATGAATTGGAAGGTACACCAGATGTGAAGACAACTTTTCTAAATGGTGTAATAGAAGAGGAAGTGTATGTGGAGTAGCCACAAGGTTTCAAGACACATGGAAGTCAGAGACATGTGTGCATATTGAAGAAATCCGTGTATGTATTAAAGCAAGCACCCAGGGCATGATATGATAGAATTGATAGTTCCTTGATGAGATTGAGATTTACAAGAGTAAAGCAGATTCCAACCTTTACTACAAGTTTGTGGATGGTGGACCAGTGATATTACTATTATATGTGGATGACCTGTTTCTAACAAGAGATGAGAATCTCATCGTTGCGAGTAAGAGGAAGATTGATACAAAGTTAGAGATGAAATACCTAGGCATGATGCATTATTTATTAGGTCTAGAGGTATGGCATAGACTGAGTGAGATTTTCCTTAACCAATGAAAATATGTTGTAGATATTTTGAAGAGATTCTGAATGATGAATTGTAAAGCCATGCCTACACCGATGGTGATGAATATGAAGTTATTGAGTGATACATATTCAAAGACAGTGGATGCCACCATTTATAGATAGATGATTGGTTCGTTTATGTACTTAATGAACACAAGGCCATATATATGTTTTGCGGTGAACACATTGAGTTAGTATATGGTCGAACCTAGAGGTGTTCACTTGATTGCAACAAAACATGTGATGAGGTACTTGAAAGGTACAATTGACTATGGACTCATATATGATTCAGATCGTGAGATAATCCTGCAAGGATTTAATGATTTAGATTGGGTTGGTAGTGTTGCAGAACAAAAGAGTACATCTGGGTGTTGCTTCAATTTGAGATCAACTATGATCTCATGGTTTAGAAGGAAGCAAATGATTGTGGCACTTAGTACGATTCAGGCAGAGTATATAACAGTGTGTTCAGCTAGCAGTGAAGCAATGTGGCTTCAGAAGCTGCTTCCAAGATTATTTGATCTCAAGTTAGAGGCAACTTATATCTGGTGTGACAACCATAGTTGTGTGAAGTTGTCAGAGAACCCAATATTTAATGACAAGTCCAAGCATATCGAGATAAGGTACCATTATATCAGAGATATGGTGCAAAAGAGAGCAGTAAAGCTCCAGTATGCCACTACATATGAGAAGATAGCATATGTGTTGACTAAGCCTCTGTCAAGAGTGAAGTTTGTGTACTTCAGGAACAAGCATGGTGTGGTCCAGAAGGAATTCTCTAGTAAGAGGGAGTGATGAGTTACATATGTGATTCCAGGGCAGTAACAACATAGTGTGGCTGTAGCAGTAGGTAGTCATTCACGTGCACGCTACTGACTGTGGCACTAGTCAACATGACCTTGCTCAAGGTCAACAGATGTCGATCCTTTGGGGCCGGTGAGTTTTCCATCTTTTCAAGCTAGAGGGCCAACCTATGTGGTTGTAGGTGTTTCCTAGCCTTGGGCTAGATGGGTAGTGTGTGCACACTACATCTCCTAATTCTTGTGATTATATCCTTGGTCACTGTGGACCGGTTTCCTGGTGTGCCAACCAAAGGTTACTAGTTCTGTATGAACTAGATTCCAAATTTTGTGTGAGCTGGGGAGTTACTAGTTCTGTATGAACTAGATGCCATATTTTGTGTGAGTTGGGGAGTTACTAGTTTTGTATGAACTAGATGCCAGATTCTGTGTGAGCTGGCGAGTTACTAGTTATGTATGAACTAGATGCCATATTCCATGTGAGTTGGCGAATTACTAGTTCTGTATGAACTAGATGACAGATTCTATGTGAGCTAGCGAGTTACTAGTTCTGTATGAACTAGATGCCAGATTATGCATGAGCTGGTGAGTTACTAGTTTTGTATGAACTAGATGCCATATTTTGTGTGAGTTGGTGAGTTGAAGCCCCATGATGACATAAAGCCCATAAGGATGATGAGACCATGGATGCATGACGTGGTTACAAAAATTCTTCAATATAGATTCATGGAAAGTCAACAAGTCAATGGTCAAGTGTACATAAGTGAAGAAGTTGTCGCAACAATCGTGCCAAAAGAATACCTTCCTTTCTAAGAGGGGGTGTTGAATCTTGAGTATCTTCAAAAGATATTCTTATTGTATCTATATTGTATTAGACCAAGTCAAAAACCTAAAGAATAAAATTATGTTGTATTTGTAAAGAATAAAATTATTGTGCCTTTGTAAAGGTCGACCCTACTGTGCCTTTGTAAAAGTCAAATTTTAAATTAGAAAGTGTAAATGTTACAAGTAGTCCTTGACCTAATTATAGGGTGACTCAACTTGTATTTATAAGAGGCTAGGCGCCTCATTTGAATAACACACAACACAATTTCTCTCTCTCAAGGAAAAGTGTGCAAATCTGAGGAGGAGACCTAGCTACAGAGTAAGGGTGTTTTAGTGAAGGGTTTCTCGAAGGCCTATCTTGGTCTGGTGGTGTGCTACCCTATTCTGGTTAGGGTTTCTGGTCTATCTTATGGTTATCTTTTATTTGGTGAGATCTCTCTTGAGAGAGACATTGTACTTGTTGATGAATCTATATTGAAGAAGCTTTGCTAGGTTTTCTCCCCCAAGAGGGTTTCCCAGGATAAATCTTGTGTATACTGTGGATGTCTTTCTTTCAGTGATCATTATATATGAATTTACTGTTCTAATAGTTTAAAAGTTAAAGAATATTGAATACACTTAACTGCTTAAGTGAAATTTCAACATATGATATGTAAACTGTCGTGGATATTCCATTGGAATAGTTCGTCACAACAGATTTGATTTTAATAAAATCAAAATCTACACTATGAAGGTTAAATTCCTTTATATTCCATAATATTTATTTATTGATTTTATTCTTATGCATGAAATAGATAAAATGTGGAAAATAGAGAACAATAAAATACAATCACACATCATCCACAAAATAACACAAATATTTTCTCTAGGAAATCCTTACAGGAGAAAACCCAGCTAGAAGGTGAGGTTGATTTGCTCTCTTTTCTCTAGTATGGAAATAATGCAAGTACAAAGGAGAAGGCACTCTCTATGGAGTTACCAAATATATGTGGCATGTTATGCTACTATAGAACATTAACCCCCCTTGTTATGCTTTCTAATCTCCCACTCCCAGTTGTTCTATTGTACTATGGAACAAAATACAATAACATAGAATGGAGTCCCTTCTCCTCTTACTGACTTGGTATTTAACATAGCTCAATAGCCATTTAGGGGTAGATATTTTATATGTAAACTGTTGTGGATATTCCACTGTAATAGTTTCTCACAACAAATTTAATAAAATATTGAAATCTTTATTATTAAGGTTATTTTTCCTTTAGATCTTCAGAATATTTAGTTATTGATTTTCTGCTTATGCATGAAATAGCTAAAATGCAAAAAATAGAGAACAATAAAATACAATCACACCATCCACAAATAAACACAAGATATGACCTGGGAAACAATATGGGAGAAAACCCAACTAGAAGGTGATGCTGCTTTGCTCTCTTTTCTTTGGTATATAAACGATGCAAGTACATAGAAAGAGGCACTCTAAGTGGAGTAGCCTTTGACATGTGGCATGTATGGCTACTACATAATCTCTCATCCTCTGTTATGCTCACATAATACCACTCTCATAATCAGCTATGGAACAAGATACAATGCAAATGAATGGAATTCCTTCTCCTCCTAGTGGCTCAGTATTTAACATAGCTCGATAGCCATCTAAGGGTATCTTTTTTATTTCCTCAACCCTCAATTGTGATAGGGTTTTGGACCTTCTAGAATAATCTTGAAATTACATACATGGATATCCCTATATGCATGAGTAACAAGGGATGACGTGGTATCCTCTCGTACCATGGTGGTCAACACGATATGTCAACTTGCAAGAGGCATAACTTTTGCATATGATCTCTGATTGACGCACGATTTACACTATTGGAAAGGTCTCAGCGTGTAGAGCATTGTCAAGGGGGTGGGCACAAGTTTCGTACACTAGAACAAAAAAAACCACCATTTAATGCCTCAAAATGTCTCTAGAAGGTTCTAGAAGGTTTTGGTCCCCTACAAGATGATTTCATCAATTTGTTTCCACTCTAAAAGCATCGAGATAGATGAAAAATAATATAAAGATCCATTTTGTATTAGTTTTTGACTTCCTTAACCCTCAATTGCGATAGGGTTTTGAACCGTCTAGAATCTTCTTGAAATTACATACGTGGCTAGCCTCATATGCATGAGTAATGGGAGCTGACATGGCATCCTCTCGTACCATGATGGTCAACATAGTAGGTCAACTTATAGGAGGCATAACGTTTTCATACAAGCTCTGATTAGTGTGATTTTTGCACCATTGGAAAGGTCTTGATGTGTAGAATAGTGTCATGGTGTCCAAGCTATGCTAGGAAAGTTTTAACCCCCCAAAATGTCATTTGATGCATCAAAATGGCTTTGGAAGGTTCTGGACCTCAATTTTCCAAACTGAGACCTGCCACTAAAATGGCCCTGCAAGTTGATTCCTCCAATTTTTTCCACTCTGAAAGCATCGAGATAGATGAAAAATAATATAATGATCCAATCCAGATCACTTCTCTTACTTGTTGTGACTTGAAAACTGGAGGAGGGAGGGGGAAGGGTGTTCAAGAAATTCCCACCCGCCATTTGACTTATTTTTAATATATCTATCTATTTATCTATCTATCTATATATATTTTAAACTCACTTTTTCATGATTTTTTATTCTTATGATTTAGTTTATATTCATTTATTTATTAATTAGTTTTTTATATTTATGAATTTTTTAATTAAAATTTTGTTCTATTTTTTTGGAGAGGGTCGGGGTGGAGTAAGGGTGGGTAGAGTGTTTTTGTTTACCATAGTATAGATTTTTTAGACCATAGTTTCAATGTCTATCTGAAGTAAAACATGGAGATGGGAGAAGGCTTCCGTGAGATCCAAATTTAGTTGGAGAAGATGTTACAATTTTAAGCTCAAAAAAGAAAAGGGTGCTAGTGCTAGCACCTCTTTTCAATTTGAGGATTGATTTTAATATTTTGATCACAACAATATCGATTCTTAATGCCATGGTTTCAAAAAAGTTGTAATTTTAACCTTGAAAAAGACAAATGTGTGCTACTTGTAATACCAATTTTCAATTCAGTGATTGATTTTAGGATTTTGGTTGCAACAATGATGGTTGTTAAGGTCATGATTTCAAACAAGTAAATGTCATTTTAGTCATGAAAAAAGAAGTTGCCACTAATAGCACCAATTTTCGATTCAAAATTGATTTTAAGATTTTTTTGAATAACATTACAGGTCTTGGTTATAAAATTTTATAATTCTAGCCTCGAAAAAAAGAAGGTGTCACTATTAACACCACTTTTTGAAACAGGTTAAAAATAACCATTAAATACAACCTCTAAAAATGAAAACTCTGAAAAAATTATGATTAAATTGATAACGATATTATATCCTCTCATTTCTTAATTCAACAATCTTCATTATCATATGTACCTGATTTAGATAAACATAAACAAAAATGCTAACAATGAATTACTGAAATTTTATTAAATAATGTCAAAAAAAAAAAAAACTCACCTAAGCTTTGAAACTTGCCAATTAGATTAAAATGTCAAATACAAGATAATGATAACTATAATGGATACCAAACCAAGATGGTGACGTTGAAACCAAGGTGCACACACCTCAAATTCATAATGTCTTTTATTTTATTTTCTAATAACACAATGTAAAGAAAGCAATAAGCAACCATGATGCTCATATTCCTTTTTACACCGAGAAGTGCTCTACAACCCAATATAGATGAGATGTTGTTACGTACATACCAAAAAAAATACTTACATTAAAAAATTAAAAAAACCATATAAACCATCTTTAAAGTAAAAAATACAAGTCAACTTTAAAGTAAATAAATTAGCACACTTTGAATTCACATTAATACAATCACTGTGTCTCTCTCAATCTAACAAGATACATATGAAAGACTTACAACAACAAACCTTAATATATAATTGTTTAATATAAGCTTCAAAGATTAATTGTTGAAAAATATGGAAGGTCTTAGTCTTGGTCATAAGCTAGAGATCTAAAGGACCAAAGAACCACAAAAAGCCAAAAAAATTTAACTCCTCTACTTGGTCGCTAAGTTTGTCATTTTCAACTATCCTCTTATGAACTCTTTTATTTTTTGTTTCAAACAAACACCACCACCTAGTACTCTGAACCTCATATATAATAAATAGATACAATTTGAAATATCTCAACAATATACACAACAGTGAACATTATATATATATATATATATATATATATATATGGATAAAATATTTATTATATTAATAATTAGATATATATCAATTATAGAGATAAATCAT
>JASDQU011029768.1:6521-36881 GCA_032191745.1 Picea mariana | reverse complement strand
CTCTGGGAAATCCTCCATGACATGGTTTTTCCTATTGCAATACCCATAGAGTGTGTGAGGCTTGGTACATAATTGCACCAAGTGGTTTATCTTTCCATAGTTAAAACTATTAGGTGGTCTTCCTTCTCTGCCATCACATATTCTTCCTCTTCCTCTTCCATATCCTCTTCTTTGGCCTCCTTGGTTGCCTCCTCTATCGGAGCCTCCATATTCTCCATCCTTATTCTCTTCTTGGAGTCGATAAACATCTACAATGTGCTCCTTCATTAGATGCAACGAATGACAATTGTTCACATCATATCCCATGTATTTGAAAAACTTTCAAAATGGAGTGTGCGTGGTCTTTTGATACTTCTGAAGTGTTAGAAAACAAGGAGCTATAAGACCCCATTTTCTACAAATCTCACACCATTTGGTTTTTTGTTCTGTTGAAAATGGATTCAACACACCCATCACTATGTAGCTTCTTGGAATAGGACACTCATTTCTATGGTGACCTTCTGCATGACACATGGTACACAAGACATTATGGCACACAACTTAGCCTTTTCCATAACTTGTATTTGCACAATAAGGTTCATGAGATGAGATTGTACTTGCACTAGCCTGGCATAGAATCTAAGTACATTGCAATTTCTATAGCCTCAGCCTAGGTTGTTACCTTTTGTTGGGTGAGAAATACTTGAATGTGTGGTATGTATTTTGCAATAAACCATTCTCTATATTGGGCGTCTTGGATCTGAAATATTAGTCTATCCAATAGAACATTGAAATGTTGGACATTGTTGGTCATAATCCCACACAATTTTTCTATCTTGCTACTGAATCTCTTTGATCTCGATTATACATTGGAACTCTAAATTTGGTTTTTGAAATTCTTTAAGGACATGTCTTCTTATTTCTATAAGGGACCTTACTTGTCCCCCTGACACGGTAGCTTTTTACTTCATGTAGAATGTGAAAGCTCCGTCTTTGAATGTGGTTTGTAGCTGCAGAATATTGGATGCCTCATTTATGACTCTTTTCATAAACCATATAGATTCACATGTGAACCATTGTTTTTCTGCATCATCTCTTCCCGTCCCATGTGTTAGTGATTAATGTTGTCATGTTCTAGTGGATGGTGATTTTCGCCTAGGTCTGTGATTTTGCCTGTCTTTTCGCCCCTTTTGTGCAGACCCGATCATATATTTCTCTTCTTGGCGTATATTTTCCTTTGTTGTTTTCTTTCATCCTTTGGTGGACTGGTTTTCCTTGTCGAAGTTTGCTTGAGAGATATCAGCCCCGATCTTTTCTATTCCCCCTATGGACGATTACTTCTCTTTTTGCCTCTATTACCAAGTCTTTGTTTTTTCCCAAGTCCTAGCCATGCCATCCAAGTCTTCATTATTGTAGGCCACAACACTGAGAGAGGTCTTATATGGAATCAAACGAGCACGAAAATCGGGATTTCAAATGTTGAGATATTATGCATCAAGGATCACAAAATCCCGATTCGCGAAGGGGCCATCCATTTGTGAGAAGCAAAGGGTCATTAATTTGACTTTGGCAATTTCGGGAACCAGGAGTTCGGTGTTCTCGTTGCCAAGTGCACCCATAGTCGAAAGCCCCGAAATGTGAAATCCTGATTTCGTGATTTCGCGAATCAAAGGTTTCTAAGGAGCAGTATCTCTTTCTCCCGAAATGTGAAATCACGAAAGCTCCCACAAATTGGGCCCACGGTCCTAGCCCCAGGTCACAAAGGAAGCAGGTCCGGGAAAAGGGGTTAGCGCTCGTCACATAGTTGAAATTTCGTATTGTCAAGGGAATGCTTGTGGTCGTCCATTTTGAAGTGAATCTGACCACTGATATCAGCAACCGTTTCACGATTTTGGGCATCGTGATATTGAAGCCAAGATGGGGTGGAAACTCTCAAAATGAGAAACCCTGAAACATCATGTGGGACAAGTGTGAGCTCATGGCCTGCAGTCATATGGGGCGGTTGAAAAGAGCCACGCCAAAGGGGTCGAGAACGTTTGTATTAACAGAAGAGGAAGGCAACATGGTTTCAAGGTGCCAAGTTTAACTTAACAAGTCAGGAGCACCGCCTAAGAGCATTCATGGAAATTTGGGCCCATCCCGATCTCAATAAGGGTAGTTAATGAAGCCGAAGAAGGTGGTTGAAACCTCGTTTCAACCATAAATAGGAAGCATGGAAGCACTGGTCGTGGAGGTGGGATGTCATCCCAAGGTCACCCTGTCGTGGAATTTTCTTGCAAAACCCATGTTGTCTTAGATTTGCATCTGACAAAGGAAAGCCTGTGCAGTTTGACATAAGGAGAAGAAACACAAAGCTTTGAATGCAGGGGTCCAATTGTTTCCCTGGGGGACATTAGCTGTTCTGAGGATATATACTCATGTTTTATATTTTGTAAGTGTCGATGGTTGAGCTAAGCTCCCGATTTGTAAAGTTTTAGCAAAGCCTCTAGTTCTTTGATTATGATATGTATTTGAGACTTGTNTGTGTAACTGTTGCGTTAAAACATTGGGGCATGGAGGATCCATTCGAGGGTAGTTGTGTTTTTGTGATGGAGGTTTGATCACAGTGACGTTACAACCAGTTTCTTGTGTTCTCTTTTTCCTCTGATGCTAAGAGCTTGGGCATGGATGATCCAGTCGGGTCACTGTGACTGTATTGTAATGTATGTTTTATTGTAGTACCGTCATAGCAGTTTCAGTTTCTTGAAATTCTGAATTCAAGAGGATCTTGTATTTGAAGTATTTCCTCAAGCTGCTAGAAGACCGGATGTTCACATCAGACCATTTCATTCTCCTCCAATTCTTTCCCCTAATCACCACCATACTGCAATTTACTGACTGAAGTTAGATCAATACCTCACTTGCCTATGCATGCCAACCCAGTTTTCTGAGTTAGAACGATATAATTCTGAGATTGTGTCCATTAGACCCCCCTTAAATTTATTCATTGTGACATACAAACTGATGGGTACTAGGCTTACCTCTGCCACAATCCATAGGTGACTTCTGGTGCTAACATTTATGGCACCATTACTGGGGACGAAATTGAAGATTTTCCCTGGGATTGAACGACAAAGCTTACTAGTTCTGGAGGTGCATCAAAACTTAGTACATTAAAGATTGCAACTGTGCACCTGGCGACTCCACTATGGTGACTCAATTGAGGCGGATCCACCGACGAGTCCACTATTTCAGTTGTGGCTTCTAGAAGAAGACACATGAGGTCTACTCCACAACTGCCTTTAGCAACACCTGAAGCTGACCGAGAGAAAATTGTCAAAAAGGGAAAGGCCCTCCAAGAAGGTACTTCTACTGTTGAACCATGTATTTCTGATAATTTCCACTGTCCTTCTTTAGAAACTCCAATTTCTACATCTCATTCCCCTGTTATACCTTCTGTTGGAGTTTCCTAAACTTTAAATTTTGGGAGTGTTCCTATTGAGTTTTCCCCTCCTGGTCTGGGATTAGAGGGAGAAACTCTTATCACTCGTCTCTCTCCTAAAATTGTACTGTGGTTTAGACCCAACGCGTCTGAAGATTTTCCCACCCCGGGCTTTACCATTTCTCATTCTGTTGTTGCTGCTATAGACAAAGAAACCTCTTTTCCTTTAGGCCCTTTGTCCTTTTCTTTGAATCCTCTGTTTCTTCCCTTTCCTCCCAGAGGCTCAGTCCCACTCTCCCCAGTTCGAACCCCTTCTCCTCCTAATTCTCCTCCATCTCATATCCCTATGGCAGGTGCTAATCCCCCTGGAAATAGAATGGATTCCATAGTGGCTCCAAGATATGCCCTTCTAATCCTACCTCAGCCGATGAACGCTCTCCACGTTGGGGATTACCTAAAATATATGCCTAAGTTCACCGGAGAAGAAGACATAACTGCTGAAGAGCACCTTGTTGCCTTCTACAGTTATGCAGAAAATGTAAATATTGAAAATGAAGATGTCTGGATGAGAGTCTTTATCCAGGACCTTGATGGTGAGGTTAGGAAGTGGTTTAAGGGATTAAACCATGGATCTATTGCTGGTATTGAAGCCTTAGATGATGTTTGCTTGAGGCAGTGGGGGGATAAAAAAGATTTTATGTATTTTATCACAGAGTTTGGGTCCTTGAAGAGAAAAGAGGGAGAATTTGTTTCTGATTTCTCCAAAAGATTCAACAAGATGTACAATAAGATCCCTGCTGAGATAAAGCCTACAAAATCCTCTGCCAAAATCACTTATTCTAGTGCTTTTGACCACAATTTTTGCCTCCTTCTCAGGGAAAGAAGAGCTACTTCCCTAGCTCATATGCAAGATGCAACCTTGGAAGTAGAATCCAATGTATTGGTAGTTGACAGACTTAGAAGCAAAGCTGACAGAGACAGAGGAAGAGGAAGATCTGAGGCCTCAACCTCTAGTTCTTCTGCATCCTACCCTCAAGTAGATGAATTAACCAAGATGGTGAAGTCCTTGTCTGCAGAAATGGAGAAGATGAAATTCAAAGGGGAGCAAGGTTATAAGAATGTCCCAAATACTAATAATAGAGGCATATTCAGGAGGTTGAATAACAATGCTCCTCATATTATGCCAAAGGAGCAGAGGGACAGAGATAGAAGCAATAAAAAAATCCGGACTCCCCTTCAAAATAACCTTGTTATTGATGAGGAAAGGGAAGAAGAGGAGCTTGACCCTGAAATTCACTGTATTGGAGACACCTCTCCATTTCCCCATTTGACTCAATCCACATACGCGGAATCCCTCATGAACATTCAAATAAATGAGCTAAGTAAGGTCGAAAAGGCCAATACCAGTCCCAACAAATACAACCTCCGGTCCAAGAGGAAAATAGAAGAGTCTGACATCCCTGCTCAGTCTCCTAGAGCAGAGAAGCCTACTAAGCATGCAACAGATACCATTAAGGAAAAGAAAGCTCAGAATCCCTCACCAATAGCCAAAGACCCTGTCCCAAAGGTGAGAGAAATTTTGAAACCCCCTTCCTCCTTTAGCTTTGGGCATGAAATTTAGAAGATTAGAATCCCTATCCCCCTGGAAGAGCTAGTCAAGCACGAAGACTTCAAAAGGTCCCTCTCTAAGCTATTGCAACCTGAACCACCCTATCATTCCACAAACTTAGTAAACCTCCAAGACGAAAAGTCTGCCGTCATCTTAGGTCCTATGATAGAAGACAAAGATGATTCATTCCCTCCCTTCTACACATCCCTGAACATACATGACAAGGTGTTGCACAACTGTTTGATGGATTCAGGGGCTTCCCATAATCTCATGCCCAAAACTGTCATGGAAGAATTAAGATTGGAAGTCACAAAAGATTATCATGATTCGTATTCTTTTGACTCAAGGAGAGTGCAATGTCTTGGGGTCATCAAAGATCTAGTGGTAACCTTGTTTCAACTGCCCATGAAAAGTGTTCTCATGGATATCATGGTGGCTGATGTTCCTCCCAAGTTTGGCATGCTGTTGTCAAGATCTTGGATAAAAAGACTTGGGGGAACCTTGCAGATGGACCTCACATATGCTACCATTCTAGTCTTTGGAGGGGAGCATAAGAGACTGTACATAGAAGCTCAATTGGCCTACATTATCAGTGATGAATTCGATCCTACCAATCATCCTATCTTTTCCTTTGATATTGATTTGGGTTCCAGTCTGTTGCAGCTCACTGACGCTCCTAAACCCCCTCTTGAAATAAGAAAGCCTATTGATCTCTATGAAGATTCTCCTCCAATTACCTCTGTTTGGAAATTTTTCTTTGATGGAGCTTCTTCTAAAGAAGGTGTTGGTGCTGGGGTAGTTTTTATTTCCCCTGCTAAGAAAACCACATCTCTGTCATACAAGTTAGAATTTGAAGCTACCAATAATGTGGCAGAGTATGAAGCTCTTGTTTTGGGCTTAAGGGCTGCAAAGGACATGGGGATTGAAGAGATATCTGTGTTTGGAGATGTTGAACTGATTATCCAGCAGATCATAAACATTTATCAAGCCAAACACCCTCGGCTTAGGAGTTACAGAAATGAAGTATGGGACCTCATTGACAGTTTTTTCCTAGCTTTCAACATATCATTTATTCCAAGAGGAGAAAACACTGTGGCTGATTCTCTGGATGTTTCAGTAAGAAATTTTAGAGTTCCCCTGCCACCTAAACTCAGGTACGATGTAGAAGTGAGATATAGACCCTCTATACCTGACAATGTCAAGCATTGGAAAGTGTTTGAAGATGATCTTGAAATCAAAATATTCCTGGAGACTGTTGACGAGTTTTCAACATTACATATTGATCAAGATCCTGATCCCGAAATAAATCCTCATACTGGTGCATTTCTGAACAAAATTGCTTACCATAATATTGTTCAGTTGCCCAGCAATCACATTCCAAAAGGACTAGTTCCTTTGGAAAGATTATTTGACAAAAATGATGTGGCAATGAAGTGTAAAATCTCAAATGGTGATGTTGGTGTGGCTGAGTGCAAAATTGGCACTGAGAAGGAGCCAAAGTTCTTCAAATTGTCAAGTAACTTGACAAGAAAGCAGAGGGCCGAGTATGCTGAGTTATTAAAGGAATTTGTTGATGTTTTTTCTTGGACCTATGAAGACCTTAGAACATATGACACAACTGTCATTGAGCATAAGATTCCACTGAAAGAGGAGGCCAAACCCTTTAGGCAAAAATTAAGACAGATAAACCCTATGCTGCTGCCTATCATGGAAAGAGAGGTAAAGAAGCTATTGGATGCCCAAATCATTGTACCCTTGAGATATTCAGAGTGGGTGGCCAACCTGGTCTCAGTGAGGAAGAAGAGTGGGGAAATCAGACTTTGCGTCGATTTCAGAAACTTGAATAGGAGTTCAAAGAAAGACAACTACCCCTTGCCGAAAATTGAACACATATTACAAAGGGTAATTGGCGCATCAAGGATATCCATGATTGATGGATTTTTGGGCTACAATAAGATCTCGGTCCTGCATGAGGATAGAGAAAAAACAACCTTCACCACTCCTTGGGGTACGTTCATGTATGCCAAAATGCCCTTTGGATTGATGAATGCAGGGGCGACCTTTCATCGAGCCATGGATATAGCTTTCATTGGAGAAAGGGACAAGTTCGTGGTCATCTATCTGGATGACATTACAGTTTTCTCCAGGTCTAATAGAGAGAACTATGATCATTTGAGAAGGGTGTTCCTGAAATGCAGAAAGTTTGGTCTCTCCTTAAATCCCCAAAAATCTTTGTTTTCCATGAAGGAGGGAAAGTTGCTAGGCCACATAGTATCATTCGAAGGAGTCAAGATTGATCCTAGATGAGTTGAGAAAATTCAAACCTTGTCACTCCCAAGATCTAAGAAAGAAATCCAATATTTCCTGGGAAAAAATAATTTTCTGAGGAGGTTTGTTTCCAATTTTATTGAGATGGCAAATCTTATAAAAGCCATGTTGAGGAAGGGAAATGAAGTTAAATGGACTATTGAGTCTTGAAATTACTTTGATCTGATAAAGAAGGTCTTGAATGAGGCACCTGTTCTTATCAGTTCCAATTACTCAAAGTATTTCTTTATTTTCTCATTTGCTTCATTTGACACTGTAGTCACTGTTCTGTTACAGAGGAATGTTGAAGAGTTGGAGCAGCCCATCTCCTTTTTCAGTCGGGCATTGAGAGATGCTGAGGTAAAATATGACATGATGATAAAGCAAGCCTACACTTTGGTTAAAGCTCTCAAGGCTTTCAGAGTCTATGTCCTACAGTAAAAAATCACTACATGTGTCCCTTCAACTGCTGTGAAGGAAATTCTCATTCAGTCGGACATAGATGGAAGGAGGAGCTGATGGATTGCCAAAATCCTCGAATTTGACCTAGAGATAAAGCCCACCAAATTGATTAAAGGTCAAGGTTTAGCCAGATAGCTGGCCAAATCTAATTGCAAAGCCTTGTGGGTAAGCTTCATCAGCGAATGCTCAGAAAATCAGCAGGTTGAACCATATGATACAAATGCTCAGGCAGACCCCCCACTAGTAGGATGCCCTTAGTACAAAGATGTCATATATTTTCTACAAGAGTTGCAGCCCCCCGATGGCATGCAAAGGAACAAGGCAAGAGATTTAAAGCTCAAAGCCATTAAATACTGCCTTGTTGGTAAAAATGTATATTGGAAATACCCCCTAGGGGTACTTCTGAAATGTTTAGACCCACACGAAGCACAAAGAATTATGTTGGACTTTCATGACAGTTTGTGTGGGGGGCATCACTTCCGAAAAATGACGGCTCATAATATTCTCAGGGCTGGTTATTTCTGGCCCACTCTATTCACTGATGTTTGCACAAAAGTCAGAGCCTATGCTAAATGTCAGAAATTCTCAGGAAAGTAGCAGCTAAAGCCCCTGCCATTGAAACTTGTGATTGCTTCAGGGCCCTTCCAGCAGTGGGGCCTAGACTTCATTGGGGAGATTCATCCTGCATCCAGTGGTTAGCATAGATGGATCCTAATGGCCATAGATTATTTTACCAAGTGGATAGAAGCTATCCCCACAAGGAGCGCGCCCCACAAGGTAATCATCAGCTTCCTGGAGGATATCATAGCAAGGTTTGGTTGTCCGAGCAGAATTGTCACCGATAAAGAATCTTTCAAAGTTGAACCATTTATCTGATTCTGTGAGAAGTTCAGAATTGCATTGATCCACTCTACCCCCTACTATCCGCAAGGCAATGGATTAGCAGAGTCCTCTAACAAAAGCCTCATCAAAATCATCAAAAAACTGTTAGAGGACAACAAGAAAGCATGGGATTCAAAGCTCAAATTTTCTTTATGGGCTGATAGAGTGACAGCTAAATGGTCCCTGGGCATCTCTCCTTTCCAGCTTGTATATGGGATTGAAACAATTTTTCCCTCTCAGCTCGCCTTGCCAGTAGAAAAGTTCTTCCAAGACTGCTAGGAAGAGCATGATGATATGATCAGGAGGATTCATCAGCTGGTAGAAGTACAACAGATGAGAGAGCAAGTGATGGACAAAGAACATGACCATCAGTAGAAAATCAAGCAGGCCTTTGACAGGGAGAGCAAAAAAGAGGATTTTCGACTGGGAGAGTTAGTGATCAAATGGGATGCGCCTAGACAAGACAAGGAAAAGCATGGTAAATTTTAGGCCCTTTGGATCGAACCCTTCTAAGATTTCTGAGACATTTCCCAATAATACTTATAGGTTGCAGAATCTGGAGGGTGGTGAAGTTTTTGTTGGCCCCATAAATGGGAACTTCTTGAAAAGGTTTTTTGTTTAAAAGTCACAGCCGTTGTCCCACCATAGTAAATATCGTTCCTGTTTTAAATAGGAGACTCCACAAACCAAAGAAAGGCACTGGAGCTGCACGTTCTTGGCAGCTCGTAAGGAGCATGCCATCCCCCGTGGATTCAAATGTTAGTGATTAAGCTTGTCATGTTTTGGTGGATGGTGATTTTGGCCTAGGCCTATGATTTTGCCTGTGTTTTCCCCCCGTTTGTGCAGAACCGATCATAGATTTCTCCTCCTGGAGTATATTTTCCTTTATTGTTTGATTTCATCCTTTGGTCGACTAGTTTTCATTGTCAAAATTTTCCTGAGATATATCAGCCCCGAGCTTTTCTGTTCCCCCTATGGCCGATTACTTCTCTTCTTGCCTCTATTACTGAGTCTTTGTTTTTTCCCATGTCCTATCTGTGTCGTCCAAGTCTTCATTATTGGAGGACGCAGCACTGAGAGCGGTCTTATATGGAGTCAAGCGAGTGAGGGAATCAATATTTCAAATGTTGAGAGATTATGCATCAAGGAACGGGAAATCCCGATTCGCAAAGGGGAAGATCTAGGCTGTCTGTTTGTGAGAAGTAGAGGGTCGTTGATTCGACTTCGGCGATTTCAGGAATCGGGAGTTAGGGGTTCTCGTCGCCAAGTGCACCCATAGCCCGAAGCCCTGAAATGCAAAATCTCGATTTCATGATTTCGCGAATCAGAGGTTTCCCAGGAGCAGCATCTCTTTCTCCCGAAACGTGAAATCATGAAAGCTCCCAAAAATTGGGCCCACGGTCCTAGCACCTGGTCACAAAGGAAGCAGGTTCGGGAAAAGTGGCTAGCACTCTTTGCATAGTTAGCATTTCGTATTGTCAAGGGAACAATCGTGGCCATCCATTTTGAAGCAAGTCTGACCGTCGATCTCAGTGACCGTTTCATGATTTTGGGCATCGCAATATTGAAGCCAAGATGGGGTGAAAACTCCCGAAATGAGAAACCCCTAAACATCATGTGGTACAAGCGTGAGGTCACTGCCTGCAGTCACATGGGGCGGTTTAAAAGAGCCATGCCAAAGGGGTCGAGAGCGTTTGTATTAACAGTAGAGGAAGGCAACATGGTTTCAAGGTGCCAATTTTAACTCAACAAGTCAGGAGCGCCGCCTAAGAGAATTCATGGACGTCTGGGCTCATCTCGATCCCAATAAGGGCAGTTAATGAAGCCAAAGAAGGTGGTTGAAACCTCGTTTCAACCATAAATAGGAAGCATGGAAGCACCGGTCATGGAGGCGGGTTGTCAGCCCAAGGTCACCCTGTCATGAAATTTTCCTGCAAAACCCATACTGTCTTAGATTTGCGTTTGACAAAGGAAAGCTTATGCGGTCTGACAGAAGGAAAAGAAACACAAATATTTGCATGCAAGGGTCCAATTACGTCCCTGGGGGATGTTAGCAGTTCTGAGTATATATACTCATGTTTTATATTTTGTAAGTGTCGATGGTTGAGATAAGCTCCCGATTTGTAAAGTTTTAGCAAAGCCTCTGGTTCTTTGGTTATGATATGTATTTGAGACGTTTTGTTTAATGAAAGTCACTTTCCTTTCATCTTTGTGTAACTGTTTCATTAAAACACTCGGGCATGGAGGATCCAGTCGAGAGTAGTTGTGTTTTTGTGATGGAGGTTTGATCACGGTGACATTACAACCAGTTTTAACCAGCTTCTTGTGTTCTCTTTTTCCTCTGATGCTGAGAGCTCGGGCATGGATGTTCTAGTCGAGTTGCTGTGAATGTATTGTAATGTATGTTTGATTGCAGTACTGTCATAGCGGTTTCAGTTTCTTGAAATTTTGAATTCAAGAGGATCTTGTATTTGAAGCTTTTCTTCCTTAGGCTGCTAGAAGATCAAATGTTCACTATAGACCATTTCATTCTCCTCAAATTCTTCCCCCTACTCACCACCATACTGTAATTTACTGACTGAAGTTAGATCAAGACCTCACTCGCCTATGCGTGCCAACCTAGTTTTCTGAGTTAGAACGATATAATCTTGAGACTCTGTCCATTAGACCACCCTTAAATTTATTCATTGTGACATACAAATTGATGGGTACTGGGCTTACCTCTGCCGCAATCCATAGGTGACTTCTGGTGCTAACACCATGAAATGCAGAATCCTGAGGGTTGAACCCTGGTTTTCCATACTCTATCTAGAAATGTGTATTCCTCACTAACTATTACTTATTGTTTCTTGTGTTGATGATCTTTACTATGAAGTGTAACTAACTTCAACTTCTACTTCACTCATATCTTCCCCTTTTCTTTCTTCTAAGCTTTCTTCTTCTACTTCTCTCACCTATGCACTTTCTTTGGTTCTTTATTCTTGATGACAAATGCAAAAGGGGGGTGGTTCAAAGAGTGGGTCCCTCCATACTCTCTCATCTTATTTAGTGATGGATAAAAAATATCTCACTATCTGTAGCCATGCAATCCTGATCATAATCACCAAGGTCTCTACTCCTTGGAGGGATCCAATGTTATTTTTTTCTATGTCGACACTATTACTCTACACCCCATATTCCTTTGATGTGATGAACTATCTTACTAGCCAAGGGGATCTAACCCCACTTTCCTTGATCATGCTCCCACTACATCCATTATCCTCTCTTGATATCTCAGTCCTAATATCGTGCCCCTTCGACGACCTCTCTTATTTTGTGATTCTCTTTAGCACATATCTTTCTACTGCACACCCTTCTAGCATGGTTTTTCTTCTCTTCATCTTGGATCTTACTACTGATTTGTCACGCCTTTCTTTATGTTCTTTTCTTATCTACTCGACTCACATCCTTAACTTGTATATTCTTGTGTGTCTCTTGGATTTCTCCTATTATCTTCTAGATCCATTCTCTTCTCACTTCATCTTGTCTTCTTCTAGATCCATTTTGTTGGATCCATTATTTATTTTATATTTTCTTCTTCCCCCTTCTTTCCATCCCACCCCCCTCCATGCCCGGGGGGTTTACTTTTCCATCATATTGGGTTCAATGTGTTGATGTTTGGTAGTTGCAGGAGGATATTTCCCTCCTAGATGACCTTTCTTAGATGCATATAATATTCTAGAAGCAAGAGATCCATTGGACATATGTTGAAATACCCTAGAAGAGAAGTCGGCCTAGAAGAATAAAGTATTATAATGAAAATACACCTTCCCAGAAGAGTAGTCGGCCCAGCTAGAAGGAAAAGAAGAATATAAATAAGGAGGTGCTTTAGCTCATTTGTATAGTCACTCACACTCTCTCAACTACATAGAATCAAGGTGAAAATTTGGAGAAGGTGACACAACTACTACAGTGACTCAGCTGCTGCATTGACTATGTTTCTTCTTGTTCAGTATTTTGGTATCTCTCTCTTGTTCTCTACTCCTTGAGGATATGCCGTATGTTGGTGTAGTGTTGTTGTTGCAGTTGTGGTGATAATAATGGTTGAGCTAGACTTTGTGCTAGGTTTTATCTATTTGGACTTGCTGTGTGAACAAAATATATCTAAGAAAGGTTGTTGGGTTTTTCCCCCATTTGGGGTTTTCCTAGGATAAATCTCTTGTGTTCTTTTTGTCTCTTGTTTATGTTGCTACTGCTTAGTACTAGATATGTGTGTGTGTGGTAATGAAGTAAAATAACAAAAGTAACTATAATTCTCTGTAAATAAGGAAAATCTAACATGGAATCATAGTTGGTTACCTTTAGAACAATTTGACCACTGAAAGGAAGATCGCTACATCAACACCTTACAGCACCTTGCAACTGCAATACTTTGTCAAGCTCATTGAGCACTATCCCAAGGTTGTTGGGGATAATTCATTCACATAGAATTTCTCGCTAACATTTTGCATCCCCTAAAACCCTCAATGTATAGTTTGGTGAAGTTTGAAAATTTGAGGTTTTTTAGTGCCAGAGTTTCTGCCAACGAAAAATGTAAACCAACATGAGAATTAAAGATAGACTGGATGGAGCAGATAACTTCAGATGCTGGAAGCACCGATTTATCCTCATTCTAGAAGAGAATGAATTATTGGAAGGAAACTTGAAGAAGCCTAAGAAACCACTGCATAGGAAGGATGCATCAAATATCAGATGCTACAGTTGTAAGGAGATGGGACATTATGCCACACTGTGTCCTCTTAAATATGAAAAGGGAAAGAAGAAGAACCATGCACATGTAGAAGATGCTGAAGAGAAGGATGAAGAGTATATCCTTTATCCAATAGTACTTCCAAGCACAAGACCAAGGAAACTATAGAAGATAACCCAAGTGGGACAACAATAACTAAACTCCGGGTTTGCATATCAGGTTTGATATTTCTTTATATTGCTGCAGTTTAAGTAAGTGTTGTAACTAGAATAACAATCTTTAGAATTCTATTATTTCCATCGCTATTACTAGTTCAATAAACAATTGATTATTGTTGGTATGACTACCATTAGGTGAATGATAATGTTAATAATGCGCTTGTTTACAAAATAAATTGATCTCGTCTAGGAGATGTTCTTGGTTGTTGACTTTGTCATAGGCATGTTATCCTGTAAATTCGATGGAGGATACCATGGAGATGTTTTTTTGTTATTTCTTGTTCTGAGCAAGTCACAGGTAATTTCTCTGAGAGGGATCCATAATGTCGGTTGCAGGAGACAACAATTCATATAGTCCCTAGCTGAGACATGGAGAAAACTATCCAGACATAAGAGTTGTACACATCCATGTGATAAAGGAGAAGAGGACGAAGTTAGAACCTTCTGGTAATAAGGGTAACTTTGCAGATACAAAGTATCTCATATGAATATCGATTCATTTGATCACTCTTCAATTCACCAGGAATATTCAATAGAGCGAGAAGGGCCTACCCATAATCATTACAGTAACCAGGAAGAGACTAGCATGGTCCCAAGATACTTTGTAGGATGAAAAGGGGGATATAGATATATGGAATTGATAAGCCGTATCATGAGGAGAAGATGGCTCTACTAGTGGTGAGCAACCCTACCAAGTACTATCTCACAAGGAGCTAGAGTTTAGATGGATTTAGCGCTCGAGATTCAGTAAATAGGAGCAACCTCTCCATGATAGTTCATAGGAGATCAGACTTCAAAAAATGTCATCACATTCAAAGAGAGCATATGACTCCGAAGATTATATATACTTAGAGGGAGTCAAGCTTCAGAAGGAGCTACTTCAGAGTTCGAGATGAAGGATCTACATTTGATGCATTACTTATTAGGATTGGAGGTGTGGCATAGATCAAATGATATTTTCCTTAGCCAAGGAAAATACACTATTGAGGGTAAAATCATGAAGATGGGTAACACTTTTTCTTGTTTTATGACATTTTTTTTTTAATTTTAACAGGTTATTCAACTTCTAGGAAACAAAAGTATTTTTTTTATTTAGAATTTTACTTTACTATAAAAACAAAACTTGTGAAGAATTTTGTTAGCTTTCTACTGTCTATTTTTCATTTTTTTTTTTATTGAGATTTGATATGTCAATTTGGCAATTGTTTGACAATATGTTCCTTAAAAATCAAGGGAAAGATAATGAGTTATTTTTTCCCACAACAATGTATCCATTATTAAACTTTTGTTTTTGACAAATGAAATATACTGCAACAATTTACAGAGACTCTATTTTGTGATGACTATAGTTTTGAATCTAATAGATGAATATTATAATTTCTAGAATTTTTTGAAGTTGTCCATTATGAAAAAGTTTCAGATTTAAACACATGTTTTCCTCCACCATGTATCTATCTTAATTTTTACTTAAAAGTAAAATCTAAAAATACCCTTTTGAAGATAACCATTTAAGGATTATGAATATAAATTTTCCCTAATTTTCCACTGTGTACTTTTAGAGATATGGATTTTTCATTTCTTCAAATCATAATCTCACCTAAAAATATTATGCAATGATTTTTTTATAAAATTAAATAAAATTAGATAAAAACAATGAAAATGAAAACAAATTATACCCAATGAAAGTAGATTCAATTTTTAAAATGTTGGTATCAATTCTGAAACTAATTTCTAATTATTTCTAGGAGTCTGGTACCTCCAAAGATGAAGTAAGATGGAGAGAATTTGCAGTTTCCTACAAATAGTCCCATTTTGGGGTTTTTGGTCGAAACATTCTTTCGACTGAAACCTAGTTTTTAACAGAATCCGTAAAAATAAACGTTTTGGCCAAAAATTCTTTTGGCCTAAATATGCTTACCACAAGAAAGTAATTCATCCGAAAAAAATTGTACACGAATTTCGAGGGTGGCGTTAAATTTGTCGTGCAAATTGTCGGCCAAAAAAATTCCTAGCAACATTTTTTAGGCCAAAAAATTGCCGCTAGGAGTTTTGTAGACCCGATTGTCATGAAAGTGTTACCCGTATCCATGATTTTACTCTTGATACCCTATAGATATTTGGGATAATGGACTAGAAGTCCATGGCCACACCCATGATGATAAATATGAAGCTCCTGAGTGATTCATCTTTAGATTGGATGGATCCCATATTATACAGACTCTGACTGGGCAGGGAGTGCAATGGATCAGAAGAGTACTTATGGATGTTTCTTTAGTTTTGGGATGAGTGTGATATCATGTTTGAGAAGGGAGCATACATCAGTGGCACTCGGTACAACAGAGGAAGATCATATACCATCCCATATTGCAAGCCATGAAGCAGTGTGACTTCGAAATTTTCTTCCAAGGCTTCATCCAAGACATGATGCATAAGGGAGCTGTGAAGCTCCATTACACATCCATAGATGAGTAGCATCAGGAAGACATTCTCCTAGATTGGTCATGATGATTTGACCAAGGGAGAATGATACATTCAATCAAAGGACTAACCATGTTGATTTGGCTAGTGGTGAATGTTCCAAGCATAGTCTTTCTCCTATTAGTCATGTTTATTTGACTAGGAGTGGAAATAATTGAGGTTCTCTAGAGACAAGATTAGCATGATGTTGAATGTACACTCTCATTGAGAGGGATGTGTGTTGTTTCTTCTCATGTTTGCTAACCCCTCTGACCAAGGTTTCCCTGGATCAGTCTTGCGACTGAGGGGGTAATGCACTTTCATACCTGATGAGAGAAGAAACATCACATGCATAGTCATGAGGACTATGGGAGTAGCTTCTTACTACTGGATGAGACTATAACTATGGTTGATGGAATATTTTAGTAGCTCTTTGCTTCTAGCTGATTTCTGCATAGTTATAGAGACATCGACTATGATTATGGATTATAACATATTGTAGTAATCGTGTGTTACTAGTTGATTGCTCCATAATCATATGTATGACTATGGCTGATGGAATTGTAGTAGTAGTGTTCTACTAGTTGATTGTTGCATAGTCATATGGATCCTGACTATGGCTGAGGGTATATTGTAGTAGTTGTGTGGTACTAGTTGATGATGCATAGTCATGGAGGGGGCAGACTATGATTATGGTTGAGGGCATATTGTAATGGTTGTATGCCACTAGTTGATTGTTGCATGATCATAGAGACTATTGTATTTCATGGTGGTAGCTTGTGTAGCTATCATTTGGTTGCAGGAGAGAGAAATTGTGTCTTTGGATAGTAGATGAGTGCCACTTATTTGCAGAGAATGTGACAGATGATTTGAGCTACCGATGGCATTCTAGAAGTTGCGTGCTAAAAATTGATTGCAGATTAGTTAGTGGACTACTAGATGAATACATTGTGAAAGATGCCTCCCTTGCTAAGAGGGAGTGTTGATGTTTGGTAGCTGTGGGAGGATATTTTCCTCCTATATGACCTTTCTTAGATGCAGAGAAGATTCTAGAAGTAAGCGATCCATTGGAAAGATGTTGAAATACCCTAGAAGGGAAGTCGACCCAGAAGAATAAAGTATAATGAAAAGACACCTTCCCAGAGGAGAAGTAGGCCCATCTAGAAGGACAGTAAAAGACTATAAATAAGGAGGTGCCTTAGCTTAGTAGGCCCATCTAGAAGGACAATCAAAGAATATAAATAAGGAGGCACCTTAGCTCATTTGTACACTCACTCACACTCTCTCAGCTACACATAAGAAAGGTAGAAGTTTGGAGAAGATCACATAGTTGTTGCAGTGAATCTTTTGCTTCTTGTTCAATATTTTGGCACCTCTCTTATGTGTTACTCCTTGAGGAGGTGTGATGTCTTGGTGCAATGCTACTGGTGCAGTTATGGTGATAATTTTGGTTGAGATAGTATTTGTGCTAGGATTTGTCTATTTGTACTTGATTTGTGAACAAAATCTATCTAAGAAAGGTTGTTGGGCTTTTCCCCCATTTTGGGTTTTCCCAGGATAAATCGCTTGTGTTGATTTTGTCTCTTGTTTATGCTTCTACTGCTCAGTACTATATATATATATATATATATATGTTAATGGTAATGAAGTAAAATAACACAAGTAACTCTAATGCTCTGTAAATAAGAAAAATCTAACACCATGTGCATCAACCCCTTCTTTACAAACAACATATTGATCCACAAAGTTTTTTCTTCCACTAATATCCTTATAGGGATGGATGCAAACACCTATGAAAGACTTGCTGCATTCAACATCAAACTCAACAATATAACCTGATTTCAATATTCATTTTTCACGTAGATGTAATTTAATTAATGAGGGAAAAATATCCATTTGGAGTGAAAGTAATTATCGACATTTTGAACCCTAAATTAGGTTCACCTTTAGGAGAACTAAAATATCTCACGACTTCTCCTCACTTCGTCATTGATTCAAGGTACCACTGACAAAATTGCCAAGATCGTATGAAGAATAAGTATAAGATTATCTTTATCTCCTCCAAATTGCATAATAAATATGTTAGACTTTGCTAAATACCATATTGAATCGAAGCTTCATAAAGGGGAATATGCAATACCTTGCTCCTGTGGCAAAGTATACATTGGAGAAACATGACCCTCAATCAAAACTAGGTTAAAAGAGAACACTGAAGATATACAACATGGAAGGATCAAACAATATGCCATTGTTGAACACTCTCATGCCTCTAGTCACCACATATGTTTGGAGAATTCAAGGGTTTTAGCTAAGATCCATCATCACTACAAAAGAAAAATACGAGAGGCACTTGAGATTGAAATATTTGATAACAATATCAATAGTGATGATGGTTTAAAATTAAAGGAATCTTAGAAACCTGTTGTACATCATATAAAATCCAACTCAACCTCCTTAGAACATCTCAATATATAACTCAAGGCAACCCCAATTATTGAACTACTTAGCTCCTGAGATATTGCATATCAATAACATCAATGACAGAGTGAGGAAAAGTCATGAGTTATTTTAGTTATCCTGAAGATGGACCTACTTTAGTGTTCGAAACGTCGATAATCACTTTCACTCCAAACACATATTTTTCCCTCATTAATTTAATATACCCTTCATTCACACGACCAAATTAGAAATCGATGGCTTTGGCCCACTCATTATCCATATATTTAATCTATTGACCACATCTTGGTCCCAAATCAATGGTTTTTAGGCTCTCCATACATATTTAATCTTTAACTATCTCTTTATCTGCTCATACAATAAACAATAAAACTCAACAAAGAAAATTTCATGTAAATATGTATAGATGTACCTTTTTTTCCATTGTCTGAGATTTATATGTAGGTTCTTTGTCTCTTGTTGTGTGAAATCATCCTCCTTCCAAGAGATCAAATCTTCAATATCCTTCATGGAAGGTTTCCATATAATTTCATTCCTTCAACATGTACCACAAAACTATGAGGTTCCAACAACAAAACCAATTGGTTGCTCATGGTTTCAGACCTGGGATTTGAATGGATTTACCAACAAACACCCGATAGGCACTGACATATTCAATCTTCAAGGACTGAATAAGGTATCACATAGGATGCCATGAGAATCAAAGAGATCATAGGTTTCATGCAAATAATTAAGGAACAATACATAAATGAAACATCCACCTCACAACCATGCATTCATTTCACATTCATTAATAAGATTCATATACATGATGTGCATAATACTACATAAAAAAACCTACATTTAGACCATAATACATAAGATACAAAGAGAAATTCACTTCACGCTTCATTCATTAATATCAAATCCATTTAGATACATTTCAATACACAAAGGTCAAATTCTACTTAGTGAAGATTAATAATGAAATAGAGACCAACAATACACTCATATCTCATTCTACTTTCTCTATCATATTCAAAGAACATCTCAGAACATAACAAGAACTAATACGATGCTTAACTAGAGATCTAAATCCTCTACAACTAACATAACAATGAAATCTTAGTAAACAAAAACCCAACCCTTACATATATGCATGCATTCCCCTTATCTCCAATGGAGCATGGAAATCATAACAACCGTTCCATATCACACAAAACATCGGCCATGAAGAGTCAGGTTGTTACAAAAATGGTTACAATCATTACTGAAAATATTCGAGGATTTTTCATGCATGCGATCTCTTCAAGTATTTACACGAGGTACAAAACTGGTTGGCACATGCAATAGATCCCTAGTTGGTGCAAGTGTTTCATCTTGGAGCCATGCAGTGAAAAATATTGGGCATGTACACAACGCTGAATTATGGCATGTGTGCAATCTTATGAAAATGTTAGGGTGCCAACATAATACCAAATTTTATTTTAGATCGAGATATCCTCAAGTTAGATTTAAGGAACAAGACATCCATAAAAGAACCTTTTGACTGAGATATAGCCATTATTAATTTGTGGTGGTTCCATTCTCTTTCATAAATGCACCAACTATGATCATGTACCTCATGAGTAGTGTTTTTAACAAGTATTGGAAACTTTTGTACTTATTTTCCTTGATGATATAATGATTTATTCTAAGAATGCAGAATATCATGAAAGTCACTTGAGGATGGTTTTGCAAGTGTTGAGAAAACAAAAGTTGTATGTAAAACCAAGGAAATGTGACTTATGTTAATAACAGATTCATTATTTAGGTCAAACTAACTCTCGAGAAGGAATATCAATGGATCCATAAAATATCGAGGCCATGATGAATTTTCTTACTCCAAGAAATGTGACAAATGTGAAGATCCTTCATGGCTCTTTCGATTTATTATCGTATATTTACAGAGGTATTTTCCAAAATCACTTGCCCAATTACTACTTTTCAAAAGAAAAGGGTAGAAGTTTGAATGGTAGCAAGTATGTGAGGAAAGCTTCCATCTATTGAAAAATATCCTCACTAGTACCCCGATTCTAAAAATTGTAGATCCGTGTAAATATTTTGTTGAGTGAACTATTGTATGCATGGAAGGAGTTGGTGGATTTATCATGCAAGATAACTATGTAGTGTGCTATGAGTATTAATGTTTATCGAACACAAGAAAAACTATGTTATTCATGACTTGGAACTTGATGCAGTAGTGTATTCTTTGGAAATGTGGAGGAACTACTTAACGGGTAATAGATTTGAACTCAAAATGGATCATAACAACTTGATTCAATATTGATTTAACCAACCCAACTTGAATTCCAAGTAAGCAAGATGGATGAAATTTCCCTATAAGTTTGACTTTGACATCAAGCACGTAAAAGGAAAAGAGAACAGATTTTCCAATGCACTTAGTAGAATGATGTGTGTAGCAAATTTTAGCATTTGCAAATCAAATTTGAAGAAAAGAATTATTGGCTCTCTTGTTGAAGATGAATGCTATGTCCATATGAAATATGGAATGTAGTAAGATAAATTAAAGAATAGTTATAAAGGCTACCAATTGAATGATAATGGACTTATTATTTACAAAAATAGAATATTTGTTCCCAACTCTTCAAAGTTGACAAGAATTATCATGGATGAAATTCTTAAGATTCTGTATTTTGTCTATCTAGGATACTAAAGAATGATTTATACATCAAATAAGAAATACTTTTAGCCTAGGATAAAAAAATATATTACTGAAAATATTGCTAAATGTATGTGATGTCATCAATTCAAGGATGAACAACAACACCCAATAGGTTTGTTGCAACCTTTTCCTGTTGTAGAATGAAAATGTGATGTAATAACAATGGATTTTTTTTCAAGACTAAAATGAATGATGAGGAAACATGATTCTATCATAGTTGTAGTGGATAAATTAACTAATGTAGCTCAATTTAATCCTATTAAATCTACTCTTAACACTATTTAAATTGCAAAAACAATCATGAGAGATTTTGAAATTACATGGGGTACTCAATGCAATTATTTCCAATATCAATACAAAGTTTACATTTTATTTTTGGAAGAGTCTTTTTGAATGCTTTGACACCAAACTCAATTTTAGTACTTCTTACCATTCACAAACAAATGGGCATGCTAAAAGAGTGAATCGAGTGATTAAAGACATGATTCACATGTATGCAATTGATGAACTATAACAATGAGAATATTATTTACACTTGGTGGAGTTTGGATATCACGATCAACATCATGATTGGGAATGATCCCATTTGAGGCTTTATATATCAAAATGTGAAATATTATAGTGAGGTGGGATAAATAGTGAATAGAATAGGTGCTTAAGCAAAAAATTATCAAGGAGGTGGAAAAATAAATTTGTTAGAATTAAGTAAATTTTGAAGAAAAGAAAATATTGTATGTAAATAATAACAAAGAGAATATATAATTCAATGTTTGGGATCATATTTGTCTTGAAATGAATCCAAGGAATAGTTCCTTGAAGCTTGAAATTCATGCCAAGTTGACACCTAGATATTGTGGTCCATTTGAAGTCCTTGATAGGATAGGGCTAGTTGCATATATATATTTTCATTACATACTAACATTAGACATAACAATATTCTCCATGTTATTAACCATTAGGTTTCATGCAAATCATTAAGGAACAATGCATAAATGAAACATCCACCTCACAACCATGCATTCATTAATAAAATTCATATAAGTGATGTGCATAATACTACATAAAAAACCTACATTCAGACCATAATACATAAGATACAAAGAGAAATGTGCTTCATGCTTCATTCATTAATATCAAATCCATTTAGATACATTTTACTACACAAAGGTCAAATTCTACTCAATGAAGATTCATAATGAGATAGAGACCAACAATACACTCAGATCTCATTCTACTTTCTCTATCATAATCAAAGAACATCTATGAACATAACAAGAACTAATACGATGCTTAACTAGAGCTCTAACTCCTCTACAACTATCATAACAATGAAATCTTAGTAACCAAAAACCCAACCCTTCCATATATGCATGCATTCCCCTTATCTCCAATGGAGCATGGAAATCATAACAACCTTTCCATATCACCCAAAACATCGGCCATGACGAGTCAAGTTGTTACAAAAATGGTTACAATCATTACTGAAAATATTCGAGGATTTTTCATGCATGCGATCTCTTCAAGTATTTACACGTGGTACAAAATTGGTTGGCACATGCAATAGATCCCTATTTGGTGCAAGTGTTGCATATTTGCACCATGCAGTGAAAAATATCGGGCACGTGCACAACGCTAAATTATGGAATGTGTGCAGTCTTATCAAAATGTTAGGGTGCCAACATATTACCAAATTTTATTTTAGATCGAGATATCTTCAAGTTATATTTAAGGAACAAGACATCCATAAAAAAACATTTTGACTGAGATATATCCATCATTAATTTGTGGTGGTTCCATTCACTTTCATAAATGCACCAACTATGATCATGTACCTCATGAGTAGTGTTTTTAACAAGTATTGGAAAATTTTGTACTTATTTTCCTTGATGATATAATGATTTATTCTAACAATGAAGAATATCATGAAAGTCACTTGAGGATGGTTTTGCAAGTGTTGAGAAAACAAAAGTTGTATGTAAAACCAAGGAAATGTGACTTATGTTAATAAGAGATCCATTATTTAGGTCAGACTATCTCTCGAGAAGGAATATCAATGGATCCATAAAATATCGAGGCCATGATGAATTTTCTTACTCCAAGAAATGTGACAAATGTGGATATCCAACGTGGCTCTTTCAATTTATTATCATATATTTACAGAAGGATTTTCCAAAATCACTTGCCCAATTAGTACTTTTCAAAAGAAAGGGGTAGAAGTTTGAATGGTACCAAGAATGTGAGGAAAGCTTCCATCTATTGAAAAATATCCTCACTAATACCCCAATTCTAAAAATTGTAGATCCATGTAAATATTTTATTGAGTGAACTATTGTATGCATGGAAGAAGTTGGTGGATTTCTCATACAAGATAACTATGTAGTATGCTATGAGTATTAATGTTTATTGAACATGAGAAAAATTGTGTTATTCATGACATGGAACTTGATGCAGTAGTGTATTCTTTGGAAATATGGAGGTATTACTTAATGGGTAATAGATTTGAACTCAAAATGGATCATAACAACTTGATTTAATATTGATTTAACCAACCAAAATTGAATTCCAAGTAAGCAAGATGGATGAAATTTCCCTATAAGTTTGACTTTGACATCAAGCACATAAAAGGAAAAGAGAACAAATTTTCCAATGCAATTAGTAGAATGATGCGTGTAGCAAATTTTAGCATTTGCAAATCAAATTTGAAGGAAATAATTATTGGCTCTCTTGTTGAAGATGAACACTATGTCCATATGAAAGATGGAATGTAGTAAGAGAAATTAAAGAATAGTTATAAAGGATACGAATTGAATGATAATTGACTTATTATTTACAAAAATAGAATATTTGTTCCCAACTCTTCAAAGTTGACAAGAATTATCATGGTTGAAATTCTTAAGATTATGTATTTTGGCTATCTAGGATACTAAAGAATGATTTCTACATCAAATAAGAAATACTTTTGGCCTAGGATAAAGAAAAATATTACTGAAAATATTGCTAAATGTATGTGATGTCATCAATTCAAGGATGAACAACAACACCCAATAGGTTTGTTGCAACCTTTTCCTATTGTAGAATGAAAATGTGATGTAATAACAATGGATTTTTTTTCAAGACTAACATGAATGATGAGGAAACATGATTCTATCATAGTTGTAGTGGATAAATTGACTAATGTAGCTCAATTTAATCCTAATAAATATACTCTTAACACTATTTAAATTGCAAAAATATTCATGAGAGATTTCAAAATTACATGGGGTACTCATTGAATTATTTCCAATATCAATACAAAGTTTACATTTTATTTTTGGAAGAGTCCTTTTGAATGCTTTGACACCAAACTCAATTTTATTACTTCTTACCATTCACAAACAAATGGGCATGCTAAAAGTATGAATCGAGTGATTAAAGACATGATTCACATGTATGCAATTGACGAACAATAACAATGAGAATATTATTTAGAATATTATTTACACTTGGTGGAGTTTGGATATCACAATCAACATCATGATTGGGAGTGATCCCATTTGAGTCTTTATATATCCAAATATGAAATATTATAGTGAGGTGGGATAAATAGTGAATAGAATATGTTCTTAAGAAAAAAATTATCAAGGAGGTGGAAAAATAAATTTGTTAGATTTAGGTAAATTTTGAAGAAAAGAAAAAAATGTATGTAAATAATAACAAAGATAATATATAATTCAATGTTTGGGATCATATTTTTCTTGAAATGAATCCAAGGAATAGTCCCTTGAAGTTTGAAATTTGTGCCAAGTTGACACCTAGATATTGTGGGCCATTTGAAGTCCTTGATAGGATAGGGATAGTTTCATATATATATTTTCATCACATACTAACATTATACATAACAATATTCTCCATGTTATTAACCATGTGATTGATGGGGTTGTGATCTAGGTGGAAAAAAGGGGAAAGTTCCAAATAAAGCCACTATGCATTCTCGAAAAGAAAGTAACATTGTTCGAGAATCAATTTATTAGACAAGTAAAAAGTGCAATGAAATAAATTCAGTCTAAATGAGGTTGTGTGGGAATTAAAGGATTCCATGAAGGGCACATATCCATTTTTTTCCTGATCTTGTGCTGCATTAAGGTAGGTGTTATTCTAGGGAGGGGGGGATGTACTACCCTAGTTTCGAACCTTGGAATGTATGTATCGGTTCATCTATAAATTGTAAATGTGTGGTGATAATGACGAGATTTAATCCACATTATCTTAAATAAATGGCACCATGTGTGAATTATGTAAATATGTTGTATGAATTCTTAATGTGGCACTCGAGGCCAAGGCCCAACTAGTGAATGGGTAGGCATGTAAATGTTGTAAATATACTTCTATCAATCATGTGGTAGTATTTCCATGATAAAATTGATCCATGTAAATATACGTCTTGGAATATAATATATAATGGTCTAAGATTATCTCAAAGAGGAGGAGAGGGGTTATGATTCCACCAGAAGGGAAAACCGAAGAGAAATTATGAGAAGGAAATCTTCTATTTCCAAGTCTCAACCTAGGATATCATCTATTTTCTATCATGTTCCTTAAATGAATCTGTCAACCTCATTTGAATTAGGAAGCTAATTATTAAATGATTGTAGAAGGTGTAACACCCAACACCAATTAAACTTACATAATTAAGCTTTTATGTGTGTGTGTGTGTGTGTGAATATATTAAATATTTAAATCCATTATTAACCAGAGGGAAAATAAAAATACCTCTAAATCTATTTGATTTATGCGGTCCAACTCCTTTTCTAATTTTTCCCAAATTGGATTTAACCCTCCAACCAAACTAGTAGCTTATCCAGGGTTTCCTATCCCTCTATGCCTATTCTCTAAGAGAAAAAACAATTCAACCAATATCATGTACAATCAAATCTATGACCAATGAAAACTCAATTGTGAAACCTCGAGCAATCTCCTTGTTACAAATTTTCCAATAGTTTTTCCATTCCAAAATTAATGACCCCTTCCTTATATTTTTCCCTCTTATCCCTTCCACCACCTTTGAAATATTCCCCCTTCTATATCACATCTACTCAAGAGAAGGGTAGGTAACATGTTTCCTAGGAAGGTCAAAATAGTTAATAAAACAATGCATTATTTAATGAATCGTAGTTTAATGAAGTTGTACATGCACCTACTAACATTTAATTATGTTATTTCCACTCATAGCTAGGTGTCAATAAATATATTATTTTATAGTATATGGTTCACACGATCCAACCTATAATGAATGAAATTCTATATTATAAATGATATTTTATAAATCTTTAATATAATTTTTAATTCCCCGGGTCATGTATCAATTTATTATTAATACAATTTAATAACTAATGTGTTTTGAAACAATAATAGTGTATGCATGCATAGTTAGTGTACACATATCTTGCACATGTACTAATGATAAAAAAAATCTTGCCTCTAACTAATAGTTCATTTATGTTCACAATCAAGCATGTAGAAGAATAAATCAAGTAAACACATCATTAAATAATATTTACTAAATAAGTCACAATAACTCAATACTCATTGATCATCACTCCAATATTATTAGAAATGAATTAAACAAGAATTCTAAACATTATAGGAACCATGTATGGAAATAAGAGTGGTATATACTAGTACAACCGCTAATTCGTGGCTGGTGAACGCCAAAAGGCGGCTAGCTGTTAAACTTCTGAGCGACCATTGGTGATGCCAGCACAGAAACGTGGCCACCTTAATATCTTAATATTTTTTAATCAGGTAGATGTGGCAATAAGTTAGTGAATACAGTAATTTTTAAGTACGATTAGGTAAATGTAAAAAAGTAAACATATAAACAGATGTCTTTATAACAGCTCGGAAGTTAATGGATAAAATTAGAGCCATTCATTTATTGTGACGACTAAGAATATTCTAGGCATATTTAATCTCGTCCATAGAAAACATATTAAGAACTAAATACCTATTAAATGTGCCCATTGTCAATAGGTGTACGCCTTTCGGCGTAATAATCCCCAAGAAACATTCTCAACTAACTTTGAATCGTCCTTCCTCCCTAACCTACATCTATATTCCATGTCTAATCATTTCCTCTCTTGCAATATACTGGAGCATAGACTATATTGACCTAACTCTAGATATAGTTCGTAAGTGGAAGCATTGACTATATCAACCAAACTTTCATGTTGGGTAGTTGGTAGTTTCCATTGCACATCTAAGGGAGCATGGTTTAACACAATCGCCCTGTGGCTCCAAGTTTTAAAGATAAATTTTCGGAAATACATGCACCCCTCTTGATAGAACTAGGGTCAAGACCCTATCATTGACCATATTATGCCATTTATTTTGTTCTTAAAGTTGAACCATCTAATAACTATTTTGGGAAACAATGCTTCCTATGAAACCTACACTTCCCACATGTCATAAAAATGTTTTGAACCAATAATTAAATCATGAAATAATTCTTCATAGCATACCATTACTATTACTATGTCAACAACATCTATATCTTATCCAATTAACTTGCATGATAGCTTACCAATACACACCATGATGCATAACTATATAACTATTTTCAAGTTCTTAACAATATTACATATTAGTATTTAAAGTAGCCAAGTATGTTTATTTACCATGTTCTTTGCACCAAAAATCCATTCACAATATAAATTGAACCGATATCCGCATATCAAAATTTTCTTTCAAACTTTGTGTGCTTAATTTTTTTTATCTAACTATCATCATGTTAAGAACATAAATAGTAAAACAAACGTATCAATTTTGACATATTGGTAGCTTCACATGTTATCATAATATAGTTCTATTGGTCTAGCTAAGTTTAACTCATAATAATCAAAGGATTAACAATATAGGTCATCGTGTAGTTTAGTTGTTTTAAAAGCCAAAATGTAGGGAATTACAGAAGGTTAGTCATGAAGTCTATCTCATGTAGTTACTGGGTCATGAGATATGTATAATCATCATGGGAACAATCTAAGATTACTTCATTCTTCCATCAAAAGAAAAATAAACCATTATACCTTTCATTCTCACCATCACATCAAGGATGCAATCACTTCACTATCATGTTGAGCTCTACATTACTGCTAATTAAGTAGAAATTTGAATATGAACAAATGAATACTGTGAAAAGTGAAATTTACAAACCTTGTGGAAGAGATGCAAAGTTTGTCAATGAGCATAAAGGTTGGGAAAGTTAGGAATCCTTCACTCCCTGGTTATTGCAACTCATTGGTTGTTGTTTGAGAGCCAAGTTTTATTTTTCCAAGTTATTCCAAGAAGGCATTAGGTAGATTATGCTCTTTCTACTTACACTTTAAAGAACACTAAAACAAGTCAATATCCCTAAAGGACTATTGAGAAAACAAGGGGAAGATCTTTCTTGTGTTGTGTAGTGAAGTGGAAAATAGTACTATGGTTGTTGGATGGCTCAATAAGATGCTTGAGTGCTCTATAATGAGTAGATTGATTGAGCCATGAGAGAAATGGATTTGGTACAATGTATGTGGAGCTTATAGCTTACATTATTTACCCTAATGGCTTCATATTTTCACTTGAGGATGACATGTACATTAAATTTATTGATTGGATAGAAAATTGTTCATACACAATGAAATTATGTAACTATTCTTAATTAAAAAACAAATGCTCTATATATTTCTATAAGTATGAAATGAATTGTTATTTATTAATATAAATTTAGATAAATTATACATACTATGTGTAGAAAATAAAATCATGTTAGTCATTCATATTTGTTACTTTTCATATGTTTTATTATGGTAAACTATGCATATATTCAAACCAACTCTAAATATGTTAATTCATATTTGTTACTTTTCATATGTTTTATTGTTGTACACATGCATATATTCAAACCAACGTTTATGAAAGACCGTATGTGTTTTGATATGGTAAAAGGTCCCACCCATTCCATTATTGGGAGTGGGAGTGCGTTGTATGAGGACACCACGAATTAATGGGTGAAATTATTACACTTTGAAAAGTTCACTAATTCTTAGTAGCACTAATTGATACTCGTTTACCTCCATAATTTCCTTAGTTACTTATGAATTCTAAATTCATAATCAACATTGTTTTGGGAGGAATCATCATAAGGAAATGGCTATGATTGCAAGTACACCTTGGGGATAAAGAATCGCATAAACGCATTAAGAACTAAGGGAGGGAATGATAAGACCTTGTTCGTCCACATAAAGGCTTAAGCTTATCTTTATAGGAGTAGGTTAACTACATAAAGGCTTAAGCTTATCTTTATAGGAGTAGGTTAACTACATAAAGGCTTAAGCTTATCTTTATAGGAGACTAGGAGCAAGGGATCTGTTTTTTAGAAAAAATATAGTTTTTTAGTTAGATTTTTAGAGATAGTTTGAGTTTTGTATGGATTAAAGTTTCATGTATTTTATAATTTTATTTTAAAAGTTTTTGCTTTATTTTAAATCAAATCAGACAGTCAAAAAATCTAATAAAATTTTGCATTGATAAAAAATTTAAAACCTCACTGCTCCAAGACTTGTCGAAAAGATAACTCAAAAAGAAAAATTGCTCCCAAATTAAACCACTCTATCTTCATATCTCATAAGAATTTAGGGATGCTGCGAATATTCGTGTGTATTGAATGTCCACAAACGGTCAAATGAGTCACGTTACATAACGTCCCATTTCATTGTATTCGAAATCATCATAACTCATGTGTTTACTACTGGTGTTACTACTGGTGTCACGAGTGCTCTGTAAGATTTTCTGAACAGCCAAGTACATGGTATCCATATTTACGTCGTACATTCACAGGCGCTTCAATCAAATTAATACAATAATTGTTTGAGATTTAGTCCGACTATTAACGTACATATATGGATCGACGCAATTATATATATATTATATATGGTTGGTGATCAATATATATATCTGTGGTTGCTGATCGTTTTCGAGGGATGGAAGGTAAAATAAAACAATTTCTTCCAGCCATGATATTGCTCTGCATGAGAGATTATCCAACGAAGCTAATTACAGGACGACTTTCAATGGTGGTTTTGAAGGACAATTAGAAGACGACTATTTCATAATCCCATT
>JASDQU011029766.1:5027-22637 GCA_032191745.1 Picea mariana | reverse complement strand
GGAGTAGCGAAGAAATCAGGACAATAGATCCCCAGGGTCGGTGAAAGAATATGGACCATGGATTTGTGTCCAGGCAGCTTAGGAATGGTGAAATGGAGAGACAGGTCTGAGCCTTCAGATCTTGGTCTAAACAGCTGATAGACATTGGATCTGTTGAGAGTTGCACGAGGTTTAAACCTCACGCGAAGAACAACAGAAGCGAAAGTCCCAAGAAGGAGTTTGTATCGATATTTCAACATTCGGGAGTTCAGGAGTCCGGAGTACAAGAGTTTGGGAACTCGACATCAGAAGTCCCAAAATAGTGAAAGAACCTGAGCCATCCGTTGGACAGAGGACACGTGTCACGAAATCACCCATATCGAGGATTCGTACATCGGGAGTCATAGAGAGAAGTCTTTCGACTTCGCGGGTGACAAAGTCATGAGGGAATCACAACCATCCATATGAGGGGGACATGCAGCACCTTTTCGTGTACACAGACAATGTAGGAATCACAAAGGTCGAGGAAATCTTTCACGGTTTTAGAGAAGACAAGCTTAGAAGGGATAGTGCCATTTTGTGCACAGATCCTTAGTTGCAAAGGTCGTAGAGGAGAAGCGAAGTCTGATACCTTTGATACTTAAGAAATCTTCCAAGGAGAAGGAAGAGAAGCACATGTTCAAGGAGGAGATACAACTACCATTACATCAGTTGGAGTGAAATAGATCTGGGTCATCGAAAAAGTACGTCCAGATGCACGCAGAAGAGAGTAGAAACGGACGACAGAGAGACTTCATGGAGAAGCTCCAAATTGTCATGGGTCGTTGCATCGCACTGAGTTGCAAGGGAGTTAAGCTATAGAAGAAGCCAT
Organism: Picea mariana; assembly: GCA_032191745.1. Lineage (NCBI taxonomy): Eukaryota > Viridiplantae > Streptophyta > Pinopsida > Pinales > Pinaceae > Picea > Picea mariana. The sequence goes on along the minus strand of JASDQU011029766.1, from coordinate 21,787 downwards.
AAGAGAGGCTATATGGATGGTGGAGACACTTCGAGATGGAAGTGGCAAACAACCGATAGCCGTTGGATCTTGCAGAGTTGCAAGGCGGTTAGGATCGGTGCAGTCCCAAAGAGGTCTGAGTTCAGGATCTCACATCTTGGGGCTTCAGAAGAAGAGAGTGAAAGAGTTGGGTGCTCCAACTCACAAAGTCGTGAAGTGCGTAGTGGCGAGGAGAAAAATCTAAACCATTGGATCTAGGAACAGGATGACTGTTGGATCAGAACTCCGTCTTGATATCGTATATCGGGAGTTTGGGGGTTCGGATGTTGGACGGGGTAACTTTTGACCATAGAAGTCATGAAGTGATGATAGTCGAGGCTCGTGAGAACACATGGCACATCGATCAGGTGGGGCCCGCGCGATTGACAGGTGGGCATGCGTCGCCCGAAAAGCAGTTCACACTCTGTTGACTTCTCGTGTCTCGGAGATTCACAATATAGGAGCACGAAGGCTCAATGCTCCAACTCGCGAGGTTGCAAGTTGCGAGAAGTGCGAAGAGCAAGTCAACCATTGTTGACTTTCACGTCTCAGGATTTCAGATAAGAAGAGCACAAGAGATCGATGCTTCAACCTACGAGGTTGTGAGTAGCGAAAAGTGTCAAAGGGAAGTCATGCATCCCATTAGCCTAAATCGCAAAAAGTYGATAAGCTCTTGGTTGACTTAATCATGTAGACATAGGACAGGGTCATGTGGACAATACCCCAAGGGGGAAACCTTCCACTTGCTAGCCCTATCGGGGTTCGGTTCTTCACCATGTTGGGGTTTGCAGAATCGAAAGACTCGACGGTCTGGTAGTGCTGAGTCGCGAAGAGTGAAAGAAMACCATACTTGTTCGACCTGTRGTTGCGACCCATGGTCACATGGAAATGGACAAGGAAGGAACTAGCCTATGCTAAGACCCCCATAGGTATCTCTGGGATTCTAATCCTTGAGAATTCGATGAAAAATTTTGTTTTCCTTAGTGGGCCTGTGACAAATTGGTATCAGAGCATGGTTACAACACTTGGCCTGCTTGGGCTCATCAACGAGTTGCACAGAAGCTCCGTTCGAAACACTCTTATAAAGAGTAACCCCCTATCTTAACCTTCCTAATCAAAAGATGAAGTTAAGAATGAAAAACCTTTATTGTGTGTGTGTACATGTGAAAATATGAATTATGTACTGGTTGTAAATAAATATAAATATCGACTAACAACCAATGTTTTTCCTTTTGCACACAAGCAGAAGATCAACCACGGGAAATTATCAACACATAGTATGGTGACTCACCATGAAGTGGGAGAAGGCTACCACAATAGAGACAAAGAGTCTTATGAAAGGAGGGCAACAGGGACCCCTCCATATCTAGCCGAGACTGTGAGGAGTCTCATGGTCGAATTACAAAGTTGTAAGGCTGACAATGAAAGGATGATGAAAGAACAAAAAAAGAAAACAAAAATTAATGCAGTTTTGCTACAGAGTTTATCCGATCTACAAAGACAAATGCATCATGAACCTAAAACTGAGAAACATGGTCATATCAGTGGCCACACTGAGAGGATCACCTTGAAAAAGGTCTACCCCAGAGGTAAAGGACAAGCGTTGGATAATTCCTCTAAGAAAGAAGCTGGCGATTCAGAGGGATTTTCTAGCAGTAGAACCAATTCTTATCCCTGAAGAAAATAGAACAAGAAAAAGTCTTCCAAAGGTCAAAAATTCCAAGAATTCAGAAAGGCCAAACCACCCTCCTTCGATAGTGAAATAAATAAGGGAGAGGAAGTAGAGGCCAGGCTACTTGGACTAAAGAAGTATTTCAAAGTCCATGAATTTTTAGAAAATATGAAGGCCTGAGTGGCCACCTTCAACTTGAACAGAACGACTTCCATTTGGTGGGATACCTTAAGAATATGAAGGGGGTTTGCGAAGAGGACTTGTCATGGGAATGGTTCGAGAAACACTTCTGGAATAAGTATCTATCGGAAAAGTATTTTGACAAAAAGACTAAAGATTTTTATGAGCTCAAACTGGGACAACTTACTATAGAAGAATATGTCAACAAATTCCTCAATTTGTTTAGGTATGTACCCTATATCAAGGTGGAAAAGGAAAAGGTGCAATGCTTCCTCAGTGGACTACCTAAGGACTATCGGAATAGAATTGAATTTGATGAGACAAAGACTCTAGAAGACACTATTCGAAAGGAAACCTATTGTCATGAACAGTTTGGGCATTGAGCAAAACCTCACGAAGGATGGAAATAGAAGAATAGTTCAAGATTTCAGAAAAGGGGAATTAAATCCCCAGGATTTAAGAACTACAAGAAGAACCCAAGAATGATATTTCCAGCCCGGAGTATGCACCAACAGAATTTTCCCTCCTTGAGCAGAGATAAAACTTCTGGACCCATATCAGTGAAGACTGATAACCCAAAGAGAGAACCTTTGAAATGTTGGGGTTGCGGAGAAGAACATCTTCTGAGAGACTGCCCATACCGACAAAAGAATAGTTGGAGAATTTATAACATACAGGAAGCTACTACCGTCATTGATGTGGCCAAGAGTGTGCCACAAATTTATGCAGCGTTGGATAATAACCAAGCTGACCACCAAGCTTCAGTAGTGGAAATAGAAGGTATGATTTCCAATCATTTAGTGTCTGTTCTGATTGGCCCTGGTTCAAATTTGAGTTATGTAGCCCCTAAGGCTATAGATAAATGTAAACTACAGCCACAAAAACATACCAAGCCATGGTTGGTATAGTTAGCCACTGGAACCAAAAGGAGGATAGCAGAGGTCATACCATCCTGCCAATTAATGTTCGGTGAATTCCCCACCCAAACAACCCTTAACTTATTACCCCTGGGATSGTATGATCTGCTAATTGGTATGGACTGGCTAGCCGCCCATAAAGCCAGATTGGCCTCTTACCATAAAACTTTAGAATGTGTAAGTAAGGAAGGGAAGAGGATAACCCTTCAAGGGATATGAAAACTTGTCTCGGTGAGACAAATATTAGCTCTGCAAATGAGAAAGTATTGTCGAAAGGGATGTACCCTATATTCAATACAGGTGTTGAAAACAATCGAAGGTGAAAAACCAATCCCTGATGATCACCCTATCCTGAGAGAATATAGAGATGTGTTTCCGGAAGAGGTACCAGGTCTACCTTCGAGAAGGGACATAGACTTCTCGATAGAACTTTCACCAGGAGCGGTGTCAGTGTCTATGACACCCTAACAAATGAGTACACCCAAGTTAATTGAACTCAAGTTGCAATTAAAAGAAATGATGGATAAGGGCTATATTCGGCCCAGCGTGTCTACATGGGGAGCACCAGTCCTGTTCATGAAAAAGAAGGACAATATCCTTAAACTGTGTATAGATTATAGGCAACTCAATAAGGTAACCATAAATAACAAGTACCCCTTTCCTAGGATCGATGACCTGTTCGATCAATTTGGGGGTGCATCTATTTTTTTCAAAGATTGATTTGAGGTCGGGATACCATCAATTCTGAATCAATGGTGAAGACATCCATAAAATTGTTTTCCGAACAAGGTATGGTCACTATGAGTTTGTGGTGGTGCCATTTGGGTTAACCAATTCCCCTGCCACTTTTATGTGCTTGATGAACAATGTACTCAACAAGTTTCTAGACAAATTTGTGCTTATCTTTATTCACGATATATTAATTTAATCCAATAACAGAAAAGAGCATGAAGATCATCTTAGACTTGTGCTGCAAGTGCTAAGAGAACATCAACTCTATGCCAAATTCAACAAATGTGAATTCTTCGAGGATAAAATACATTACTTAGGCCATGTTCTCTCCGAAGAAGGAGTAGTGGTAGACCCTGAGAAAATCAGGTCTATCATGGAATGGCTTACCCCAAAGGATGTTTCAGACATCAGATCCTTTATGGGATTAGCAAGATACTATAGGATATTTATAAAAGGATTCTCCAAGATTGGTTGTCCAATCACTTCCCTCCAGAAGAAGGGGACAAAATTCCTATGGACACAAAAATGTGAAGAAAGATTTCAAACCCTGAAACATCTACTGACCCATGCACCCATGATGAAAATCGCCGACCTAGAAGCTGACTTCCTCATGTGAACAGATGCCTATAAGGAAGGGCTTGGAGGAGTCCTTATGCATAAAGGAAGTGTGATCTGCTATGAATCCCAAAAATTGAACGAGCATGAAGTCAACTATGTGACCCATGATCTAGAACTAGTTGCCATAGTGCATGCCTTGAAAATGTGGAGGCATTACCTCCTGGGAAGAAAATTTTTACTTATGAAAGATCACTGTGGATTGTGATACCTATTTAATCAACCAAAGCTCAATGCTAGAAAATCTAGGTGGATGGCCCTCCTTAGAGAGATTGATTTTGAAATCAAACACATTAAAGGAAAGGAAAATAGGGTGGTCAATGCCCTCAGTAGAAGTATGAAAAAATTTCACCTGGTAGCGGTGAGCACCTGTGAGACAGATGTCAAGGAAAGAATCAGAAATGTACAAGAAAAAAATCCCTTCATCCAGACTGTGACCATGTACCTACAACAAGAACCCACTAGAGTAAAATATGAAGGCTATCATATGACCAAAGGAGGTCTGCTCACTTACAGAAACAGATTTTATATTCCAGTGTGTGACGACTTGAAGGGGTTCATTATGGATGAAGTACATAAAAGACACTATACTGGTCATCCAAGATACCAGAAGATGATCATTGCCACCAGGAAACAATTTTAATGGCCTGGATTGAAGAAAGACATAGTCAATTAATTAGCCAAATGCATAGAGTGCCAATAGGTTAAAGCAGAACATCGACACCCACCAGGATTATTGCAACCTTTACCAATCCCAGAATGGAAATGGGAAACATCTCCATGGATTTCATCACTGGATTACCAACCTCAACCAAACAAAATGACGCCATTATGGTGGTGGTGGATAAATTGAGCAATTCTTCTCACTTCATCCTCGTCAAGTCGACCTGCAAGGCAATCGATATCGCCTAGGTACTCATGAAAGAGATATTCAGACTACATGGTATGCCAAAATAGATCGTGTCTGACAAAGACATGAAATTTACTTCCAACTTTTGGAAATCACTGATGGCTGGTTTAGAGACCAAGTTGTTGTTTAGCACCGCCTATCAGCCTCAAACCAATGGACAGATAGAAAAAGTGAATCAAATATTAGAAGACATTTTAAGGATGTATTTAATGCATCAACCCAAGAAATGGGAAGACTACCTGCCACTGGTAGAATTTTCCTACAACAAAGGCTACAAAGCATCCTTAAAGATGAGTCCCTTTGAAGTCCTCTATGGTAGACCATGCAACACTCCTGTCAGTTGGAGTAATCCCGTAAATAGGATTTCTTTTGGACCCAACATGTTGAAATAAATGGAACAACAAGTGGCCCAGATAAAACAAAACCTGAAGGTTGCTCAGAACCAACAGAAAAGTTATGCCGACCAAAAGATAACTCCAAGAGAGTTCAAAGTGGGAGACCATGTATATCTCAGAGTTAGGCCTAGGAAGAGTTCCCTGAAAATGGGAGCTTGTGCCAAGTTGGCACCTCGATATTTTGGACCCTTTGAGGTTCTAGATAGAGTGGGACCTGTAGCATATAGGCTAGCACTTCCTCCCACCATCAAAGAACATAATGTTTTCCATGTCTCATTATTGAAATAACATTTACATGATGCTAACCATATAATTGATTGGTCTATGATTTAGGTGGAAATGGAGGGAGAATTTACACCAGAATCCCAATGCATACTGGACAGAAAGGAAACCCCACTACGGAACTAAACCATTGCACAATTCAAGGTGTAGTTGAAACATTTTGGCCCAGATGAGGCTACATGGGAAACAGAGGATGCCATGAGATAGGCATATCTGATTTTGTTTACTTCTGTAAATGCATTTCATGTTGATAGATAAGAACATCGAGGATGATGTTCCTTTAAGGGGGATGGAATTGTAACACCCAGTTTCCCCCAATTTGTAAAAATAACTATACTAGCCAAGAACTGTGGAAAAATAAAAAATGTTAATGTGTGATGTGAATGGACCTTGTGAAAAAGGTCGATGAATGTGAATAATATTATGAATATATATATATATATATATATATATATATATTGCAGGACTGCTGAGAGGGGATATGATGAAAAATAGACCACGATGGCTGAAGAAAGGTGGTGGAAGGCACCTGGAAAGGTGGTGTTAACTTCCATCGAAACCAATACCGTATTTGGACTTCACTGGCCTGGAGAACCAAGAGTGGCTCGCTGGCCCCGAATTAAATGACTCACCAGGATTGGTACGTATATGGATCCTCATGATTAATGAGGGATGGGGGGGGTGAACCACCCATCCGTAGAGCTGTTAGGCCTTACCAGTGCGAGGGAAATCGCACCACACATAACCTTGCAAGAGGAAAAAGGCATGAGCGAGAAGTGAGAAGGGGGCAGACACGAGGGGAGGAAGAGAACTCTTGGAAACATAGAGTGAGTGATAGCAGAGAAGGGGGAGAGTAACCCTTGTTCTCGGTCACTGGCAAATAGAGACACAGTCTCACAACATTGTGGTCTCAACTAGGGGGTGGCTAGTGGTAAATCCTATCGGAATCGTTGAGCCTACGGTTGGGTGGAAATGAGTACCCCTCTCAGCAGTTGCACTCACCTCTGGTGCTATTTCTGATAAGTGTTTTACATCTTGCATCGTGAAATTTATATGCTGACATATATGCTCTTAGTCTGTGTAGTTTTATGAATGGTTTGAGTATAAGACTGCCTGTGTAGTGTTTTGATTCAGGAATGGTGGTTGCATTCTTATAATGGAAGGGCCATGTATGGCTTATGTTTATAAATATATTCATATGTATATACACATGTTGAATCAATTCAGAATTCAAGCCGTTTCTCGAGAAATCTATACCCTTATCTGTATCAAGTGATACCCTGGATAAACCTCCCCATAGAGATACCCTTTTTGAAAAGCTCAGAAGAGGTAGCACTTTGTATGCAAAGACTCTACAAAGGCACAAAAGTCACAGAATCCCTTGAGGATTTGAAGAATAAGTATCGATCAACGGATGAGATCCTGTTGAAAGATCTGTGGTTATTCATGATCKTTATATTGAAGGAATAAACGAGGGCGTTAAATTCCTTAACCCTTTTTCCTTTATCTTCGTGAGTAGTGAAGAAATAGATACCGTAGATCCCCAGGGTCTGTGAAAKAATCTGGACCTTGGATTCATGTCCAGGCATCTTAGGAATGGTGAAATGAAGAGACAGGTATGAGCCGTCAGATTTTGGTATAAACAACCAACAGACGTTGGATCTGTCGAGAGTTGCACGAGGTTTAAACCTCACGCAAAGAACAACGGAAGTGAAAGTATCGAGAAGGAGTTCATATCAGGATTTCACCATTCAGGAGTTCGGGATTCCGGAGGACGAGAGTCCAAACACTCGACATCAGAAGTCCCGAAATAGAGAAATAACTTGAGCCGTTCATTGGAGGGAGGACACATGTCACGAAATCACCCATATCGGGGATTCAGACATCAGGAGTCATAGAGGGAAGTCTTTCGATTTCACAGGTGGCGAAGTCGTGAGAGAATCACAACCATCCATCTGAGGGGGACAGGCAGCACCTTGTTGTATACATAGACCCTATAGGAATCACAGAGGTCGAGGAAATATTTCATGGTTTTAGAGAAGAGAAGCTCGGGAGGGATAGTGCCATTTTGTGCACAGAGCCTTAGTTGCAAAGGTCGCAGAGGAGAAGCAAAGTCCGAGACATTTGATACTCAATAAATCTTCTAAGGAGAAGGAAGAGAAGTGCATGTTCAAGGAGGAGCTACAACTGTAGTTAGATCAACTGGATTGAAATAGATCTGGGTCACCAAAAAAGTACGTCCACACGTGCACAGAAGAGAGAAGAAACGGATGCCAGAGAGACTTCGTGGAGAAGTGTCGAATTTTCATGGGCCATCGGATCACACTAAGTTGTGAGGGAGTTAAGCCATAAAAGTAGCCATGAGAGAAGCTGTATGGATGGTGAAGACACTTCGAGATAGAAGTGGCGAACAACCGATAGTTGTTGGATCATGCAAAGTTGCAAGGCGGTTAGGATCGGTGCAGTTCCGAAGATGGCTGAGTTCAGGATATCGCATCTTGGGGTTTCGTAAGAAGAGAGCACAAGATTTGGGTTTTCCAACTCATGAATTTGAGAAGCGCGAAGTGCAAGGAGAAAAATCTGAACCGTTGGATCCAGGAATGGGACGACCGTTGGATCAGGACTCCATGGTGATATCATATATCGGGAGTTCGTGGGTTTGGAGGTTGGAAGGGGTCACTTTCGACCATAGAAGTCATGAAGTGCTGAGATTTGAGGCTCGTGATAACACGTGGCACATCCATCAGGTGGGGCCCGTGCGATTGATAGGTGGGCACGCATTGCCTGGAAAGGAGTCAACACTTTGTTGACTTCTCGCGTCTCGGAGATTTGTGAGATAGGAGCACGGAGGCTCAACGCTTCAATTTGCGAGGTTGTGAGTTGTGAGAAGTGAAAAGAGGAATTCAACCATTGTTGACTTTTGTGTCTTAGGATTTTGGAGAAGAAGAACACGAGAGCTCGACGCTTCAACCTGTAAGGTTGCGAGTAGCGAAAAGTGTCAAAGGGAAGTCATGCATTGCATTTCCCAAAATCGAAAAAAGTCGATAAGCGCTTGGCTGGCTTAAACATGTAGACACAGGACAGGGTCATGTGGACAAGACCCCAAGTGGGAAACCTACCACTCGCTAGCCCTGTCGAGGTTCAACGCTTCGTCATGTCGGAGTTTGTAGAGTCGAAAGACTTGACGGTCTGGTAGTGTTGAGTTGGGAAGAGCGAAAGAATGCCATACTTGTTCGGCATGTGGTTGTGACCCATGCTCACATGGAAATGGACAAGGAAGGAAGTAACCTATGCTAATACCCCCATAGGTATCTCAGGGATTCTAATCCTCGAGAATTCAAAGAAATTTTTTGTTTTCCTTAGTGGCTATGTGACACTAATCCAGAGGTATGGTGCATAGTTGTTGTTTTCAGTAGGGTTGTTCTAAGTGTACCAAATCTATTCCTGCCAGTTCTTGATGTTCCAAATCTATGTCAAGGTCTTTAATTTTCATCCTGATATTTGCATGAAGGGAGGTCTCTTAGTTTCATATTTAAGTGGATCCAGGGGTAGGTGGGATGGGGTTTGGAGAACCCTGGACTTGCGTTGGGACTAAGGCATTTGTTAGGGAGGCAGAGTGAATGATGGGATTTTATGACAGGTCTGAATGGATTGAAATGAGTTATTGGTTGATGGTCCATAGGGGGCTTGTGGAGGTTCTCTTTTGGCAAGATTCTTGCGGCATCGCGTGACCTAGGTGAAATCATCCTTGTTTTTGTCAAGATCCTGAAGATTTGATTTGTTGGGTTTATTTAAGGGGAAGTCGTAGAATAGATGGCCATTTTCATGGAATTTCTGACATCAAAAAATGATGTGCTCATAATCAAATGTTTGGGGCCATTCTTCATCCTGGTAGTCTGGGGTAATGGCTACAGGGAGTGGTTTGGAGGGATTTAAGTAAACACAAATTCATGCATAAGAAGTGTACCTTCATTGTTTTGTTGCCTCTGAAGCTTTGAAATAGATGCCAATCCTATTGTCGATGCCTACGAGTATTTCTTCTAGCCATAACTCTTGAGGTAACAAGTACAATCGTAGCCATACCATTGCATGTGTGAAGTCCTCCTTCCCTAGGATGAAATTTTATGTCCAAAAGACAAAGGAAAAGACCTATCGAGTTGTAAAAGTATGGTCMTCCTTCAAATATTTGGATTCTGTCCTCCAGTTTATGCAAGATTATTGTGAAGAATCCTTTTGATCTGGGTTGGAGTGTTAATATTATGGTAGTTGTGGGAGGTATTTACCCCCACATGTGAACCTGACAAGAATAGAAKACTCTGAGAACCAAGAGAAACCCTAATGACTTTGCTAATAACCCTAGAAGCCTTGTTAGCTCAAGAAGATAATTTATTAGGCCATTAGCCTCCAAGAGAAGAAGTCAGCCAATAATAATAATAATATACTAAACAAACACTATCGAGAAGGAGAATTCAATACCAGCAAATATGGCTGAACCAGTATAAATATAGTGTGCCAGTTCTCATTTGAYAGTAKCTCAGAATTGCAGTTTTCCCAGTTGGTGYGCACTGCAGTTGCAGTCTTGTGCACAGGTTTGGACGAGAGTTGCAGGTGCARCTGCAGCAAAAACTAGTTCTTAGTATTGGCTTGAATATCTCTTGGCTAGGGTTTGTACTATCTGATTGGTTTTTTGTGATGCACTATCCTTGGGGAAACGTGCACTACTCTTTTCTTAGCTATCTAGCATAGGGTTTGCTTCCGGAGGAATTCTCAGTCAAGGTTAAGGTGCTCGGAGGGAGGCTTCAGCCTATGGTTGGGTGACAAAGGTATCATCAATGGTAAAATGAGCACACCATCTTCTATATTCTAACAGGTTATGGGCCCACACCCCTTCAGTCAGCCTAAAACACTGGAAGGAAACATAGTCACTAGATATTGAGCTCGTTGAGATACTGTCGCTAGAGTTACTAGCAGGAGCACTATCCAAAAGCACTGCAGCTAGGGTTACTAGTAGAAGCAGTTTCAAAAACCCTAATCCTCTTGTTGAGGCACCTTAAGTGACGAGATTGACCTAATCTTCAAATATATCAGTGCACCCTATCCCAGAGCATCTCCTGGTACTCTCAGAAGACCAAGATGTGAAGTTTGAATTTCTGGTCAAATCTAGGGTTTGACCAAGTCAAGCAAGACATGAAAAACTCTATGAAGTCTGAGAATAAGCTAGATGGATCCTCTAACTTTATAGCATGGAAGACAATGATTGACCTCATCCTTGCTAAGAATAAAGTGTTGGATATCATGAAAGGAAAGATTGTGAAGCCATAGTTTGAAGAATGAGAAGAGAAGGAACCACAAAATGTTGCAGTTATGGAGAAGTTCAAAGGCATTGACATCAATGCCATGAGTATCATAGTGGATTCCATAAAATACCACCTGATACCCTACATCTCCCATCTTGACTCATCGAAGAAGATGTACAATGCCCTAACAAATCTCTTCTCACTCAGAAACATTGGACAAGTTATGAGTCTGAAGAATGAGCTCCGTAACATGAAGATGAATGATGATGAAAGCATAACATCATAATTTGTAAGGATCTCCCAGTTAAGAGATCAACTAAAAGCTATTGAAGAGATCACTTTAGAGAAGGAATTGGTGAACATAGTACTCAATGGTCTTCCCAAGACATGGGATGCATTTGCCGCAAGCATGAACACAATGAAGGAGTACCCGACATTTGAAGAACTTTGGACTTGGTGTGCTTAAGAGTAATCAAGGATCAATGAAAAAGAGAAACCCCAAAAGAAGTACGATGATCAACCCTTCACAACAATATTCAAGAACTTCAGGGACAAAAGAAAGTTCGATTCAAGAAGGAAGCCAAAACAAAGAAAAGATATTTCAAAAATACAATGCTTCAACTGTCAGAAGTACAGTCACTATAGGAATCAGTGTCCTGAGCTAAAGAAAAGGAAGGAGAAACATGAAGCATCAATTTCTGAAGGAAAGGAACCTACTAAGAAGACCAAGCAGGATGGAAGATACTTCTTCTACTAAAAGGTAACAACACTCTTCTTATTTCTTGTACATATCTTTCTTGCATCGTATTTTTACATATCTTGTATATATATCTCTTGGAAGACAATGTGTTCCAAGAAGAACTATACCTAGGAAAGAACAAACAAGATGAAAAGAGTTATCATTAGATATTACACGTGAAAGAATGAAATATATCATGTGAAAGCCATTACAAGATAAGATGAAATCAGAATCAATCTTGAAGAGATTTAGAAGTCAGACATCAAGAGAAATTGGAGAAAGACTTATGACAACAAATAAGATGGAAGCCTGGACAAAGAGATCCAATTATATATTGCAGAAGACAATAAGGATGTATATGGAAGTATGGACTCTATCAGACGAAGGGAGTCGATTATATGCACTCTTACATGAAGTAAGGATTAGGAGGGAGATAATCCTATGATCCATTGAAGATGATGAAATGTATATATCCATGATAACAGTCATGAAAGGAAACACATGTTCAGTTCATCTGCAGAAGAAGAATTCCTCATAAGCCTTAAAGTTTTCCTGGTTGTCCATCCAGATCCATGATCCTATGATGAAAGGTAGAAGTGGAATCTCTAGGGCATGGAATCTATAAGAAACTCCATGGACCCAAAAGTAAAAGAAAAACATGAAGATTCCAAGAAAGAAAGAGAAGCCAGAACAACTAGTAATTGTATCAAGAATCACAAGATTACCAGCCTGATATGAACTCACTAAAAGAAATCAAGCAGAAGAACTAAAATTCGTGATGAAGAACAGTGTACAGAAGACTTATGAATGAAGTCATTGCAAGATCTAGAATGAGAGGTTCTCCTAGATGGAGGGAGAAGATTATGATGATTAATCATTCCAGTACACCAGACATATCACTACATGAGTCATTATATCATCCGCAACATCCATGATTCAGAATTCTATATCAGACAAATGCAAAGAATGTTCTCCAGAGAAATTGAATAAAGAGTGTATGAAGAGAAATATCAAGACTTTGAGGCATACCGAAAAGATACTCATGTATGCATATAAGAAGAAGAAAACTTGGCGGAGAACCTCCAATGCACAACAAAAGCATGGTGAAGATTTCCTATAACATCAAGATGACTACTCAGAAGATCAGATCTCATGATGACAGAATAAGTGCCACATGAATATGTTCCAGTTCTCCAACTATACTCTATTCTTTAGATCTACATGAAGCCTTCACAGTGTTCCAGACTATAGTACAAACATTACACTATCCATGATAAAGTCCAGAAGGGAGAAAATGATTTCTCAAATACATATCTCCACAGATGAGAAGATAAGCATACATTTCGGTAAAGCTTCTATTCAAGATTAAAGAACTTGCATACTCAAGTTAGAGCTCATGGAAATAACTCTCTTAGCTAGAAGGGAAGACTCTCCAAACTAGAAGAAGGTATGAAAACATTTATTTTTTTGATTGAAATAACTCTCCAGTTAGTAGGGAGCATTGAAAATATTATTGTAATTGAAAAATAGTCCACATTGGAGAGATGCTTTCCTTTTCGGAAAGTGGATTGAGATTTCTGATGGACAGTGACTTCCCATTGTAGTTAACATGGGAGGCAGACTGATTGTTGATTTATAATAGACAACGACTTCCCATTATGGAGAGTGGTCTAGTACAATCATTCTTCTTGGCAGTCACTTTGAGTAGTGGTCAAGTAGAATGGTCCACCTCGTAGGGCAGTCATTCTTTCAAAGTTCATAGTTGTGAGCAGTTTCGAAGAATGGTCAGTTTTGTGGGTTGATGCAGGACAGACATTCCTCGAGGGTTATACATTCTCTCTAGGTTACACTTTGTTTAGTGTCAGAGGAATGGTCTAGGGTGGGGAATGGTCTGGATGGTTATTCGTCGAGGACATACTTATTCTCTCCCGGTTACACTTTGTTTAGTGTCGGATGAATGGCCCAGGGTGGGGAATAGTCCAGGCTCAACAATTAGGGACAGTCATCCCTTAGGGAAGACTCATTCTCTCTAGGTTACACTTYGTTTAGTGTTGGAGGAATGTCCCAGGGTAAGGAATGGTCCAAAMATTTCTTAGGGCAGACTGATTCTCTCYAGGTTACACTTTGTTTAGTGTCGAAGGAATGGCCCACGGTGAGAAATGGTCCAGGCTCAGAAATYAGAAATAATATTTCTTCCTTGTTTGTGAAGAATAAGGAAGATATCCCATTGCTGACGAGGGCAGACATTCTTTCAGATCTCACAAACGTGAGTAAAATATTGGCCCAGAGGATTCAGTTTATCTTTAATTGTATTTTTCTATGCAAGACGACATCAGATGATTGTTATGGACAGTAGAGATATATTACTATGGTGGATATGTTCCATTGTTCGCGAGGTAGATATTCTTTCAGAGCTCACATATGTGAGTGAAAGAGTATCCTAGATAATTCAATCTATATCATAACATTGTTTCTATGCATTTGAAGACTATTGTTGTGGCAGACATTCTTTTAGGTCTCACATACATGAGTGAAAGATTGGCCCAGATGATTCAATTTTTATCATAACATTGTTTGTATGCAGGATGATCTCAGATGTTTGTTATGAAGACTATATGAGAGTAGATGAGGACTATTGTGGCGAATATGTTTCACCATTCGCAACCATACGTTGTTGATCAAGTACTTATGTATTACTTGATGTGGTAGTGAACCACTAGATTGCAGTTATGTACTACTATGAATAGACAAAGGTGTGTTCTATCCTTGTCTTAATTTCCTTGAAGACTATCAACAATTTATTGGAGATAATGATCATTTAGATGAATGATGAACATAGATTTTCCAGACGAAAAATAGTTCAGAGATTTTATTCTTCTTGTATCACTCTATGGTGAGAGTGACTTATCCAGGATCATATCTAATCACTCATATGAATTATGGTTTTGAGAGTTGATGCAGCTGATGGTGATAGTGATGCTCATGATCTAGTCATGAAATAGTCTAGATGAGTATATTGATGCTATCGAGTAAATGGTATGTTTTTGTGCTCAAGTCCATTACCTGTAAAAACCTCTCTATCTAGGAGGGAGTGTTAATATTGTGGTAGTTGTGGAAGGTATTTACCCCCACGTGTGAACCTGACGAGAATAGAAGACTCTGAGAACCAAGAGAAACCCTAATGAGTTGGCTAATAACCCTGGAAGCCTTGTCGGCTCAAGAAAATTTATTAGGCTATTAGCCTCCAAGAGAAGAAGTCAGCTAGAAATAATAATAATATACTAAACAGACACTATCCAGAAGGATAAGTCGGCCCCAACAAATCTGGCAGAACTAATATAAATACAGGGTGCCAATTCTCATTTGACAGTATCTCAGAATTGCAGTTTTCCTAGTTGGTGTGCACTGCAGTTGCAGTCTTGTGTGCAAGTTTGGAGGAGAGTTGCAAGTGCAGTTGCAGCAGTAGCTAGTTCTCAGTATTGGTTTGAATATCTCTTGGCTAGGGTTTGGACTATCTGATCATCTTTTTTTGATGCGGTATCCTTGGGGAAAGGTGCGCTACTCTTTGTTTGGCTATCTAGCCTAGGGTTTTCTTCCGGAGGAATTCTCAATCAAGGTTAAGGTGCTCAGAGGGAGGATTTTCCCTATGGTTGGGTGACGAAGGTATCATCAATGGTAAAATGAGCACACCATCTTCTATATTCTAACATGGAGGTCGTAGTGAAACTTGGGCTTCCACCAATGTTCAATCCATTTAACTAAATATTTTTATGATGGCCATAGTCCCATAAATTGTACTATCAGGGAAAAATCCTTCATGTATTGTTTTTGGTCTTCTATCCTAGGAGAGATGATAGTATATTTGGGTGCTACAGGATCCTGCAAAATGCATTTTCATGGTTCCCAGGAGAAATATACTTTTGGATGGTTTGATTTAGGGTCAATCTCCATTTGTTTCTTCTTCGACAACTCATCCTCCTAAAGGATGTTTTTAAATTCATATTGAAGCTCAAAGGGAAGATGTTTGAATTTATTGAATCCCTTCTCAGGGATGATGACAGAGCTGTAAGAGGGGCCATGAGGCCCCCCTTCCTTGACCTCCATGGTCGCAACAAGGTCTTAGGGCGACGTGCACGTAGGGGTTTCGATGCAAGAACCCTATAAGAGATTTTTTTCTTTGTGGTAGAATTACTATAGTTATCATTACTATCTTATAAATTTATTATAGTTTTACTTTAGTTATTATTTATATATAATAATAATAATAATAACAATAATAATAATCTAATTTTAAGGTTAAAAGTACATAAACGTATTCAACATATACCTCAAGGTGGCCCTAACAAGAATTGAACCTTGCCGAAGGGTGAAAAACTCCTCACTTTCCACCGTTGGATCCAACTCCTTTGGGCATTTTTTCTTTAAATTAAAAATATTATCAAAGCCTAAAAATTATTGTGCCAAAGGCTGATGTAGAATTTGAAATCCTAAAAACTTTTCATCTCAAGGAATTTGAAGTCTCCCTTATAAGAACATGTGTTTCCTCTGTAGAGGTTAGAAGTGTAAATCCTTGGTGTCTAGCTTGGATATAATCTTAAAACTAGATTACTATTATTATTATTAGTATTCAAAATAATTTCATTTTTTTAGTATGTAGATCATTTATTGATGTCGCAACAAATCTTAAACTATTTTTAAATCTTGTATTTTCTCCATTCATTTCCTTAGATTCCAAATTAGTTAATTACTATCTTTTCTTGAATTTACGAAATAACTGAATTATGAAAATGAAACAAATGAGCAAAAGAAGACACTATCCACACAAAAATGAACACAAGTTATATCCTTGGAAACCCAATATAGGAGAAAACCTATCTAGAATGTGAGGCCTATGCTCTAATCTCTTTTCTTTAGTTATGGAAATGTAAATAAAAAGAAAGAGACACTCATTGTTGAGTTTACTTTGACATCATGGTATGTATAGCTACTACATAATATTGGAT
>JASDQU011029765.1:12738-28091 GCA_032191745.1 Picea mariana | reverse complement strand
TATATATATATATATATATATATATATATATATATATTATAAGGTGAAATAAAGAATTAACATGTGTATATATATAATTAATTACTATTATGCATAGCAAGGCAAAGGGAATTGATAAGGCACCTAGAGAGACTTAATTGAGTATGGATGCTTATTAAGAGACCCCATAACTTGTAGTGGTGTTTGGAAAAAGTAATGTGCAATCTATATGGAGAGAGATAGTAGAGAGTATGATATCATGAGATTATGATAAGTATAGTAGTTAGGGTATATAAATGATAATAAAGAGTGTAATATGATAGTAGGTAATAATGTAAAATGGGATCGCCGATACATATATATAGACCTTAGTAAAGAATAATAATATGTGTGATTTTGTAATTTGACAAAATGAACAAATAGTTTAGATAAATATATAGATAATAACAAATATTAAAAAAAAAAGGTAACAAAATTGATGAGAAATATTGAATAGAAGTACTTATAAGACAAAGTAATCTAGGTGGCAATAGATAAAGATAGTAAGAAGACAAAAAGGCATGACTAAAAGGAAATACTAATAATAATAATAATAATACAAGGAATGCAATAACAATGATGATGATTACATATATATATATATATATATTTGACAGTTATAATAAAGAAACAAATACAAATGTAAGTGTCTATATAATAAAGTGGTGGTGATATAAAAGTTAACAATAAAATAATACGCGAGTGTTAATGAAGAACATGAAACACATAGCAAGAAATGGAGTAGGTAAAATTGTGTATTTAGTTATTAGAGTAATAGATTCCAAAGATGAAGATAGTGATGTATAACATGTTAAGTAAGAAAAAACAATATCATATTGGTTAAGCGAAGGCAAATACATAAAACATATATGGAAAAGTGTAAGGTATACAAGTAAGATTAAGAATAAGGTGCTCAATAAATGAGATCATCACATATTAAGGCGATGAATATAACATAAATAATAATAGTGCTTGAGTTGTAATGAGTATGAATGTTGAATCAAGGGTGGTTGATTGAAGAAAATGTTGAATAGAGGGTGGTTGATTGAAAAAAATGTATGAAAGAAATAACAAATGATTGGGCTATGTAATGATGGTTCAAAGTAGGATAGAATCGTGGAAACAAGGTAATAGGAGGGAGGTTAAATATGGAGTTAGAATTGTGTTCAAGGTGGATCTAAAACACATGAACTAGAAATATGGTGTAGTATATGGAATCAACAAAATAGTTATAGTTCATTAATCACATTGAAGTGTGTTACATAAGTCGTAAATTGAGTGTGTTATATGGAAGTAAGAGAGGGTAGTTGGATTAATCTAAGAGAGAGAGAGAGAAGGGGGTTGTGAAGGAGATACAAAGTTTATGAACATTGCAATGTTTATGTTAGGTTAAAAATTGATAGTGTACATAAACAAAAGTGGTAATTAAAATTTATATATATAATAATAATAATAGTATAAGGGATATAAAGTTGACACGTATGAAAAAAAATGGTTAGAAAATAAGTCCTTAAGACAAGTAATTATAGAGGGGGAATGAAACCTTGTGTGAAACTTATTCTTGACCTAAATATGCTCACTAAGACATGGTACACATGATGCCTTCAAAACAGGAGATAAGATAGACATAGGAGGCTTATGGAGAAGAAAAGAGGTAGGAATAGGTTTATCTGTTTTGCTGGGATTTTTTGTGAGGTCTATTAAGGATTTTCCCATCTCAGTGAATGCAATTCCTAATCATTCCATGATTTCTTCATGATTCTTACTATATTCTTTTGCTCTGTAAGAGATTTATAGCAAGGTGGAATCAATCTTGTCATTAACTCTTAAAACTTTTTCCTGGATCTGATTTACTGAATGTACAATAGTATTTGAGGATACTTGTAGATCCATAATTTGCTCTTTCTTAGCATAATCATTTTTTATATATATCTGAGTACCATCCCTCTTAAAGCAGTATTTGTCGAATTTAATTGCTCAGAGATAGATCTGCAAGTATCCACGAATACTATTGTACATTCAGTAAATCAGATCCAGGAAAAATTTTTAAGAGTTAATGACAAGATTGATTCCACCTTGCTAGAAATCTCTTACAGAGCAAAAGAATCTAGTAAGAATCATGAAGAAATCATGGAAGGATTAGGAATTGCATTCACTGAGATGGGCAAATCCTTAACAAACCTCACAAAAAAGCCCAGCAAAACAGATAAACCTATTCCTACCTCTTTTCTTCTCTATAAGACTCTTATGTCTATCTTATCTCCTGTATATAAACCTGATGAAAAAGAATTAAGTAAAAAATTCCCTTTCCATTTCCCCCCTGAAGAAAGTAAACTAGAAAGTTCTGAGAAGGACTCAGGGGACATTTTTTCCTTGGTAACTATTAGAAGACCTTCTTATGAAAATATCCCATCTCATTTATCTAGACCAGCAGCCCCTGACCTCATAGGAAAAGGGAAACTTCCAGAATCCCAAACCTTTGCTGATCACTGGTTCCAGGAGTGGAATATTGATAATCTATCTGTTGCCCAGATTAGACAGATGCTTGATAGGATGTTTGTTTCTTATAAGATTATGTGTATGAAGGGAAAATGTGAAGTTGAAGCATGTAAAACACTTATCCAATGTTTTACCGGAACACTCAGTAAATGGTGGGAGACTGTATCTTCCCCCCTTATGATTGGAAAAATGATAACAGACTCATTATGATCTGTTAAATCTATTCTCTCTTATTTGTTTTAGTTTTGTGTTAGACTGAATCCAGAGCCGTATCAATAGTCTCGGGTTGTTTAAAGGCACAGTTTCCACTACTGCGACTCATTGAATAGTTTACTAGTCTTTACCTGAGGAGTAGGCCAGGAGCCTGTCTAATCCTTTTGTATTAAAGGACATAAGACTAAAAGCCCTCCTTTTCTGTGTAAAGATAGTAATACTTAATATGGATTCTCGATCAGTGTCTTTTAGAGAAATTAAAAATGCTGAACAAGCTATTACTTTAGGCAGTGATCCTATCAATAGTTTAGAGTCAATGTTTCCCCTGAACAGATCTCAGAGTATAAACCGTGCTGACATAGAAGAAGTAGAAACAAACCCACAAGCCGCATGGAAATTACCTTCTATAGAACCTAGCAAAGTATATCAAGATCTATCCATGTTCCATCTTAAATATGTAACTAGAGTCTTTGTAAAAGAGTCTATCAGTACAATACAACAAAATAGTAACATTACCCAGACTATATCTCTCTTAGATCCAAAAGAAATACAAAAGGAAGCTAAGAGACATAAAACCCAGTTTGTACATTTTGGGTGTATCAGAATCGGGATAAATGCATTAGTGCATAAGGGAATAAATGCTTATGTACTTTGTATTGTAAGAGACTTAACTCATGACAAATTTACCGATTCTATAATTGGAGGGATAGTAGCCCCCTTGTCTAATGGACGAGTCTATTTTGACTGTTATCCAAACTTTTTTGTCTACTCCTACGATGAGACTCTGGCTGATATCCTAAAGCTACAAATCAGAACAATAGGGTTTAGTATGAATGCTAAAAGAACAAACATAGCCATCCAAGCTCGAGGGTGTTTTAGACACACAAATACTATGTTCCCTGCTGTCTTACATACACCCAATAAATATTCTCAAGCCAATACTCTAGTTATTACAAACTCTTTGAACTAAAAAGTGGAACATTGTACTATTAAATGGGAATACCTATCCTTCCCAACAGATTAGGTAATTGATACTCCAAAAATACCAATTCCCAGAGCTATTACGTCAGCTCAGATTAAAGAAACTTCTGATTCTGCTATTATTTCATTCCCTCAAAGAAATTACTATTCTACTTCTTCTCATCCTAAACCTACTAGACCTCCTCCTTCTATTCCTTCTTTTTGTCTACATCCCTCTTTGCAATCTCTAGCCAGACAAATAGGGCAAGTCCCTTTTGCAGTAAAGTGTCTTGACTGTGGAGACTTAATTACTTTATCTACACTAGCCACTTTTGAAAAAGACTCAAAAGTCCAGTTTGAACATGACCATCACAATCCAAGAGCACATTTTCCTCCACCAGTGTCTACAACTAAAGAACAATGCCCTCATCCACAGTGTTCTGATATTCCATTCCCCCATGATGCCCATGTTCTAATGATACAAGACACTCTGTGTACAGAAATCCAAACTAGACAGAAATCTTATTTTCCTAAGGACATGAAAAGACCATCTTATCCAGAAATCCGCAAGTTTATAAGCCTGTCCAAAGGATGTAGCCAAGAGAAGCAAACTCTATAATGGATGAAAAAATGTTAAATTGGGATCTTTATACACATCCAAAAGAAAAACTATTTGCTAAACAAACTCCAAATTTAGAAAAACTCAAGTTGGCAGATGCTTGGAAAAAATTTATGGATCAAAGGAATATGTATATTTCATTTCATGAATGGAATAATACTTGACCTAAATCCAAGCCTCACCTAGCCCCCCAAAAAGGTAGCCTGGTCAGTTGTCCTGTTACTTCACTCTCAGTATCAGATCTTGGGAAGGAGATCAACAGAATAAAGAAAGTAAGACAGCAAGAGCAAGAAAGAAAAGAAAGTCTCCAAGTCCAACATCAACAATATCATGTCTTAATAGAGCTGAAAATTCAAGATTTACATTTCAGACTCAAGACACTAATTGATACAGGATCTGATTTAAATCTGCTAAATAAGCATGTAATTCTTGTATCACTCTAGGAAAAAACACAAGTTGCAGTCACAGGACTTGGGAATATGATCAATAATATTTCTTTCCAGATCCCTGAAGCAACTTTATGCTTCGATAAATTCTGCTTGAAAATGAAGTTTTAACTAGCAGAAATTCCTATTGCTTGCATATTAGGTACTCATTTTTTGGCAGTTGTCTCCCCACATGGATCTACTATGATAACTCCTGATAAAGTAGGATATTTTATTACCCTACCAGAAGGAAGAAAAATCAAACTTCCCTTCATTTCCACTCCACAAATTTCAGACTCAGTTCAAATCAATCTGATTAGACCAGAAAAGATCAAAGAACTCCAAAGCTTACAGTCTGAAATCAGAATAAGAGAACAACTATAGAAGCCTAGCATCCAAGAAAAGATTATTTTTCTCAAAGAAGAATTTATTAGAAGTGTTTGTTCTGAAAATCCTACTACTTTTTGGAAACAGAAGAAGCATGAAGTATATCTTCCTTACAAAGAAGATTATCAAGGAAAACGATGCAAAAGTAGGGCCATCCCCATGAATGCTGAATACCAAAAAATCTATGCAGAAGAAATTGAAAGCTTATTGAAAAAGGATTTAATCAGACCCTCTACTAGCCCTTGGAATTGCTATGGTTTTTATGTAAACAAACATTCAGAACAAATCAGGGGAATCCCTAGACTGGTAGTCAACTATAAACCTCTTAATAAGGTATTGGTAGATGATACTTATCCTATCCCTAATAAGAGCAATCTTGTCACGAGAATTGCAGGAGCTAAAGTATTCTCTAAGTTTGACTTAAAGTCAGGATTTTGGCAAGTCGCGATACATGAAAAGGATAAGTTCAAAACTGCTTTTAATGTTCCTGCCGGTCATTATGAATGGAATGTAATGCCATTTGGCCTTAAAAATACCCCTGCAAAGTTCCAGATAGTAATGGATGACACTCTCAAGCCATATTTTGATTGGCTTATTGTATATATTGATGACATTCTAGTATTCTCCTCCTCCGTCGATCAGCATTTCAAGCATTTAAGAATACTTCTACAGGTAATTCAAAAATCTGGACTTGTCCTGTCAAAGAAAAAGATTGAACTATTCCAGACACAGGTTAAATTTCTTGGTCATACCATCAAGGATGGTCAGATCACTTTACAGACTCATGCTATTGAGTTTGCTGATATGTTCCCGGATAAAATTCTTGACAGAACGCAGTTGCAGAGGTTTTTGGGAAGTCTAAATTATATAAGCCATTTTTACAAAAAATGTGCTTTAGATAGAAAAATTCTTAATGATAGATTGAAGAAAGATCCAGTGCCATGGACTGAGGCTCATACACAAGAAGTCAAGAATATCAAAGTTAAAGTGAAACATCTACCTATACTACACATTTCTGATGAAAATCTTTTAAAGATTGTAGAGACAGATGCAAGTAATCTTGGATGGGGAGTAGTTCTTAAACAAGTTAGAGATAAAGGTGCAGAAGAAGTAATACAATTTTCCTTTGGCTTATGGAAAACTGCAGAAAAGAATTATTCTACTCTGGATAAAGAAATAAAGGCTACTCTTAATGAAATACATAAGTTTGAAATATATTTGATTTATAAGAAGTTTATATTAAGAACAGATGCTGCAGCAATGAACAAAGTCCTTGACAAGACTTTGAAGGACTCGGGAGACCATAAATTTGCTCGTTGGCAGGCTCTTTTTAGTAATTTTGACTTCTCTATTGAACATATTAAAGGAAGTTCAAATTGTTTGCCTGACTTTTTAAGCAGAGTACATTTGCAACATACACATCAGAGCCTGGTTATCTCCATACAGCTTAGAGGAGATACAGATCATATGGAGAATATTCCTGATTCTCTGAGATGGGAAGAATATACTAGAAGATGGATTCATAGATGGGGATTAAGAAGTACTAAATTATTAGCTCCTACTACCCAAGTTCTTTATTCAAGCCTAGTCCCAGAAGTAAGATATAGAACCAATAATAATATTTTGTTACCAATCATAAATCAAGGGAACCAAAGAGCACTTGAAGCTCAAGGTTCTTTAGCAGAAATATTTCATGATGTAAACTTAATCTGGGATATCAAGAATGAGGAACATCATCAAAAGTATTATTGTCTGGATAGGCCTCGGTTACTTTCTCACTGGCCTGAAAGGAATGCTGAAATTATTTTTCCAGAGACTAGATATAATTATTAGGAATATAAAACATTATGGTGGTAGTTTGCACAAAACGAAGACATTATTCTTATTGTCAAGTTTGGAGCAATCAATACTTTTACTGCAGGAAGACCACCACTTTGGCTAGCCGATTGGTGGAAAGACTTTGGGATAAATAGTATTTGTGTGTCTAAAACACCCTCGAGTTTGGATGGCTATGTTTGTTCTTTTAGCATTCATACTAAACCCTGTTGTTCTGATTTGTAGCTTCAGGATATTAGCCAGAGTCTCATCGTAGGAGTAGACAGAAAAGTTTGGATAACAGTCAAAATAGACTGGTCCGTTAGACAAGGGGGCTACTATCCCTCCAATTATAGAATCAGTAAATTTGTCATGAGTTAAGTCTCTTACAGTACAAAGTACATAAGCATTTATTTCCTTATGCACTAATGCATTTATCCCGATTCTGATACACCCAAAATGTACAAACTGAGTTTTATGTCTCTTAGCTTCCTTTTGTATTTCTTTTGGATCTAAGAGAGATATAGTCTGGGTAGTGTTACTATTTTGTTGTATTGTACTGATAGACTCTTTTACAAAGACTCTAGTTACAGCTTTAAGATGGAACATGGATAGATCTTGATATACTTTGCTAGGTTCTATAGAAGGTAATTTCCATGCGGCTTGTGGGTTTGTTTCTACTTCTTCTATGTCAACACGGTTTATACTCTGAGATCTGTTCAGGGAAAACATTGACTCTAAACTATTGATAGGATCACTGCCTAAAGTACTAGCTTGTTCATCATTTTTAATTTCTCTAAAACACACTGATCGAGAATCCATACTAAGTATTACTATCTTTACACAGAAAAGGAGGCCTTTTAGTCTTATGTCCTTTAATACAAAAGGATTAGACAGGCTCCTGGCCTACTCCTCAGGTAAAGACTAGTAAACTGTTCAGCGAGTCGTAGTAGTGGAAACTGTGCCTTTAAACATCCCAAGACTACTAATACGGCTCTGGATTCAGTCTAACACAAAACTAAAACAAATAAGAGTGAATAGATTTAACAGATCAGAATGAGTTTGTTATCATACCAGGGGCAAAAATGAGTGCATGGCTCTGATAACAATAAGCAATTATACCTCACATAATATACCCCAGGTATATTATGTTCTCATTACCTGATGAGGTAATGAGAACATAATATACTTTGATTATGATGAAGACAATCACATACTCAACATTACCTCATCAAGATCTAATATTTATAACTTAACAAGAAGGTCACTGATTAAGAATAATGACTAGAGGATCGATGAAATGATTGCTTCGCATGGTAATTAATTAACCATATCTTAGTCAATGTTCCTGAGCTTCAGAAACTTTTGCGATGGTGTATGTATTGCATCAGTCAAACTAGAGTAATAATCAAGTCTATTATAATTGGTTGTAATTATCAAGATACTCCAAGTGGGATTATGAATGACTTAATAAAATTTATATAAATATCAGTATAAGAATCACTTAACAAGGAAACCAATAACAAGCTAAGGTTTTAATTGGCAGTCAACCAACATTCTATACTTTTAAAAAGGGAAACTTACATGAAGCTTGGGAAGAATAAATCTATAAGAGAAGTGATTCTTAACATTAAATAAATCAGAGGTGGTAACAAAATTCGAGTTTGTACACATTGGAAGACTACTAAATTGGGGTAAACACAATTAATGTATTAATAGGATCAATATATTTCTAATCAATTTAAGGTTGAATGGGATAACTATAGCCCATGATCTTCTACTTGGGAGGATGCAGAGACCTTACGATGAGATCATCCTCACTTTTTGACCACCTCGGGAATATCTTTCTCGAAGGTTGGGTGTATGTAATGCCACCTTTTGACTTAGACAAATATTAATGATACAATTGAACTTTTAAGACATGTGAACCTATGTGAATGTCAATTCTATGAATGTTTAATGTTATTTGAATTATGAGAGAAATTATGCACTCTATTTCTAACGTGAAATTTTTGACATTTAAAGTTGTTGGTACGTGGATATTGGATTGAGATTATGATTACATGAATTTACATGATGATAATGCATGAATATGTATGGGTTTGTTTTATAGACTAATCTTCAGGTCAATAGGCTACGAAATAGCCAAAAAATAATAATGATAAAAGGTTGATGTCATGAACATCGGCTAGGAAACAATATGGTATGAATTTTGTATGTGAAATTATACTGGTTCAAATGCATTTCTATGATATGTGGACAGGTGCATTCTTTTCACGTGGTGAGACGACCTAAAACTGAATATACTATGACAAAAATCCCATCAACATAGTGCCACTGTATATTCCATGGTAGAATGTGGACCCTAGTCCTATTATTAGGGGTGGAGGCATTTCCCACCGCATATCCTCTGAAACCTGGATTCATGGGAGAACAGTGTTAGGTCATGCTCTCATAGACGTGTGGTGATGACTGTCAGTTTCTTGCTCGGGAAGCTTGGTAAAGAGAGTTGACACTTCCACTTACGGGTTCTATTTGGAGTTAGGTCAATATCGTTGATGCTCCAAGATAGTCCAGTTGAGGAAGGATAGGAATGGAAGATGGAAGTAAGTTAGGGAGGAAGGATGAATAGAATTAGTTGATCTTGTGTGGAGATTTCGTCTTATAGAAGAATTTCTTGATTTCCTCTTTTTGAAAAAGAAAAATATATGTATATATGTATATATGTATATTTATATTTACTTAACTAAACTCAAATTTTCTAAGTGAATGTAGCTTATGCTAAATTATTGTAAATGATGAATTTCGTGAACATTTAAATTGTTTACTATATTTTATGAAATAAATGGTCTTGTTGATTGGATTGGACCCATGCAAGAATTACTTTAGGTGTGATAATTATTTTCATTTTTATATGTACAAGTCATGTATGTTATAGATACACATATATGCCTTACACATGTACACTAGTATGTATATGTGTTTTAAATTGATGATGTTGATTATTTGTTGTGGATGTATGAATCATGTGTCATTACCCTTGTATTGTAAATTACTCTAACTTCGGGATGAAGTTTCTTGAAGGGTGGGTGTATGTAACAACCCAAATTGATTAATTTTATCATAGTTTTTAATTTAAATTTAATTAATCATTAAAATATATTAATGAGTCTTTTATGATTTTATTATTAAAAGGTGGGTGAAGTAATTAACGTGGGGATAAGGTTGTTGGGAATTAATGGGAGACTAAGGTTGTTCGGAATTAATGAAGGGGATTTGAGAGAGGAGGATAAGAAAGTAGGGGAGGACTTGGAAGAGGGACCTTATTTCTATTTGAAGATTTATGAATTTCTAAGGGGGAGAGGAGGAGGAAATTGAAGAAATGTTTTTTTTTTTGAAGCTCTCATAGGGCACTGGTGTTGCTGGGAATTTTGGGCTCAAGGGCCAGGAAACTGCAAGGATTCCTGGAGCTAGGGAGCCGGAGAAGCCCTATTCCTAGCTGGCTGACAGGAAAAGATTCAATTTTTAGGTAGTTCAAGTAGTTATCAACAAAAGGAAAGAAAGGGACAAACTTCTTCTGCAAGAGGTCTTTTACTAGTGTGCAATTTTGTTCTGAATGAAAGTTATGATATATATCTATGTATTGAAAATGTGTAATGTGTTGTGTAATATGTTTTGTATGCAATTTTGTTTTGAATGAAAGTTATGATATGTATCTATGTATTGAAAATGTGTAATGTGTTGTGTAATCTGTTTTGTATGCAATTTTATTTTGATTGAAAGTTATGATATGTTTCTATGTGTTGAAAATGTGTAATGTGTTGTGTAATTTGTTTTGTGACTATTTTGGACTGTATAATTTGAGAATTTGATATTTAACTGATTAATTAGCTAGAATTTCAACAAAAAATACATAGTTTTGTTGTAATGCAAATCTAGAAATTAGATGTCATGCGAACAAAAATACAACATAAACTTGTTCATAAGGAATCTTTGAACAAAAGAAAAATATTTTAGATTACAAATTTACCATTTAACTTTGAAGCCCTAATAAAGGGCTTTACATTTGGTATCAGAGCCGGGTTTCAAAACTGAAACCTAGGGCTTACCCACCCTCATAACTAAAATTTATGTTATTTTTTCTATAAACAAACCTGAAAACATGGATATGCAGTCTTGAAACCCTTTAATCACAACTCATTAACAACTAGAAATAACCCAGAAATAGATACATGTTCACTGTGAAAGCCTTGAAAATATATAGCAATAAAAAGATAACAAGACTAGAAGGGTTTATAAACTTTTTTATTTAAAGAAAGGTAGCACAATTATCTCAATATAATTCCTGAAAAAAAATTGTTAAAAAATAAAAATAAAAATAAAAAATTTAAAAATTAGAAACAATGGTTATTATCTTCTATATATCAATCATTCACAACAAAAACAAATGTTTAATATATATATATATAAATAAAATAAAAATAGAAATACATAAAAACTAAAAGATATTTATAAAAGAAAACAACTATTAAATGATATAAATTAAATAACTGTATAAAATTAAATAACAATACTAAAGGGCATTACGCCACTAAAAAGAAAACGGAAGTTGAAAAAGAAATAAAACAAAGAGGGTTTAATAAAATAATTGTTTTTATTTTTATTTATGGTATGGTAAAATGAGGGTGCATAGTGGCAGCCATGCCTGTGCCCAAAGGATAGTCGGACTTGAGGCCGTCCAACTACCCTCTTGTAAATTTATTTTAAAGCTTTCATTCATATTCTCAAAAGCACCCGAAGGAAACCCTCGGGGCTATGCCTTATCCACCTGCATTCAATGAGAGGTTTTAAACTTGTAAATATTCAAGAAATCAACAAACCTACCGGAGGCTTATGAACTCAGTTTTATACTCACAAAAAAAATAAATCTATCAGTTATGAGTGAAAATAATGAATATTAAATCTATGCATAAACCTCAAAAATAAAATAAAAGTGAAAAAGAGTGGAGGCTCATCTTTGGATGAGGTTCTCTCACGTTGCCAAAAAACTAATGCCCAAATCTGTATTGCTCGTGCTCAATCCATGGAAGCCATTCACCCACAGGGTGGCCATGGGTTGCACCCCTTCTGGAACTATCTCACCACATGCCTTAAGTCAGCAGCACATGGAGAGAAATGAGGGGGCCACGACCTTGAACTCGCATTGAAACCTATAAACAAACAACCATGGCGATAGAGGGAGTGGTGAGGCTGCCTTATGGAGAGCAAACGAGAAAAACAAGTAAACTATTAGGGTTTGGTTCGGGTTAACTTTTTATTTACAAAATGGGGGGACGAAGGCACGTGGGCCTCATACAAGGTCCCACGTTTCCCATCCTCCAATTTAAATAATTGTTAGTTAAATTATCGTTATATTGTTAATTTGTCTTATTTTGATTTTATTATAATTATTAACATTTTAATTAATTTCATTTGTTTTATATTTTATTTGTTATTTATTATTTTTGGTTTAATTTAAATTATATTCTTTTATATATATTATATTTATAATTATATATATATATATATAAAGATTTAATACAAAATTACATATATTTATCTTAATAAATTATATATATTTATTATATTTTATATATCTATAAAGATTTAATAAATTATATATATTTATTATATTATATATTAGGAGGACTTGATGAGTGTCCATTTTTCAGGCTCTTCTCTTCATCATTCTCCTCAATATATATATATATTACGAGGATCTGATGGGTGTCCATTGTTTAGGCTCTTTTCTTCGTCCTTCTCCTCAATCTCTTTTTGCTTGGACATACTCATGTTCAGAGTTGCACTATATTACAACAGGCAGAGAAAATAGAGCAAGTATGTGTAGAAATAATGACCTCAAATATTTTTCAGAAACTCCAATTCTTAAACCTTGTTTTCTTCTCCACGGATATTGATATGAACTGAACCGATTGATTGATGTAGAGTTTCTGTGAGAAGCAGAGGAATGGCGTATATTGCTCTATCCTTTTGCCTCTCTCAATTTCTTCTTGTTTCTCCGCCTTCCAGTGGTGGTGGACAAACATCAAACAAAAATAATAATAATGAATATGTATTTGGGGATTCTCGGGTAGAGCCCATTGTGTTGTGCTGAGAATTGAACCCGACACTGGGACTAAGATCTAACACAGTATTCAGACGAGAATGTTGTATCAAGAAACCAAGCTACTCTTGTATCAAGTTACTCCCATTGAATGTCATCATGTTGAGCTTTGACTCGCAAGACTACCATTGTTGAATCCCGTGAGCTTCCAAAAATTTGAACAAAATGAACAAATAGTTTAGTTAAATATATAGATAATAACAAGTAGTACAAAAAAATGTAACAAAATTGATGAGAAATATTGAATATAAGTAATTATAAGACAAAGTAATCTAGGTGGCAATAGATAAAGATGGTAAGAAGAGGAAAATACATGATTAAAAGGAAATAATAATAATATAAGAAATGCAATAACAAAGATGATGATTATATATATATATATATATATATATATATATATATATAGTTGAAGGTTATAATAAAGAAACAAATACAAATGTAAGTGTCTATAGAATAAAGTGGTGATGATATAAAAGTTAACAGTAAAATAATATGCGAATATTAATGAAGAAGATGAAACATGTAGCAAGAAATGGAGTAGGTAAAATTGTGTATTTAGTTATTAGAGTAATAGATTCAAATGATGAAGATAGTGATGTATAACACGTTAAGTAAGCAAAACCAATATCATATTGATAAGCGAAGGTAAATACATAAAACATATATGGAAAAGTGTAAGGTATACAAGTAAGATTAAGAATAAGGTGCTATATAAATGAGATCAACACATATTAAGGCAACGAATATAACATAAATAATAATAGTGCTTGAGTTGTAATGAGTATGAATGTTGAATCGAGGGTGGTTGATTGAAGAAAATGTTGAATAGAGGGTGGTTTATTGAAGCAAATGTATGAAAGAAATAACAAATGATTGTAAGATATAATGATGTTTCAAAGTATGATAGAATGGTGGAAACAAGGTAATAGGAGGGAGGTTAAATATGGATTTAGAATTGAGTTGAAGGTGGATCTAAAACAAATGAACTAGCAATATGGTGTAGTATATGGAATCAACAAAATAGTTATAGTTGATTAATCACATTGAAGTGTGTTACATAAGTCATAAATTGAGTGTGTTATATGGAAGTAAGAGAGGGTAGTTGGATTAAGCTAAGAGAGAGAGAGAGAAGGGGGTTATGAAGGAGATACAAAGTTTATGAATAGTGGAACATTTATTTTAGGTTAAAAATTGATAGTGTGCTTAAACACAAGTGGTAGTTAAAAATTATATATATAATAGTAATAATAGTATAAGGGATATAAAGTTGAGATGTATGAAAAGAAATGGTTAGAAAATAAGTCCTTAATACAAGTAATTGTAGAGGGGGAATGGACCCTTGGGTTAAACTTATTCTTGACCTAAATATGCTCACTACTACATGGTAGACATGATGCCATCAAAACATTTATGTGCCTTGTAATACTCAGATAGGAAGAGAACATAATATACTTTGATTTTGATGAAGATAATCACATACTCAACATTACCTCATCAATATATAATATTTATAACTTAACAAGAAGGTCGCTAATTAAAAATAATGACTAGAGGATCGATGAAATAATTGCTACACATGGTAATTAATTAACCATATCTTCGTCTGTGATATCCCCAAAAATAAAATATTTTTGAAATTTAAATTCGCTGGAAATTTATTTCCGTTTTTAGTAAATTTGAATTTGGAATTTTTTTTCCACTTATGGAAATTCAGAATTTCAAATTTGGTAATTGTAGATAATTATTTTGACTGTTGGGTAGAGACCTGATTTGACCCAACTAACTATTTGACTATGACACTTGTATGGAAACAGAATATTTTATATTGATTGCAGGAGGACAAATGGAACAACCATGTTAAATTTAGTTGACCATGACTCCATGAGCGGGGAACATGTTGGAACTACCTCTGGGCTGATTATTACAAGTGGAAAATCTGTGATTTGTCTATTGGAAGCCCTTGAAAATTAGGGATTTAGAAAGCTGTGAAAATTCCCAAGGGAGGGAAAAGACCTGGGCAAATGATAAATAACATATGAGAGGAGGCAGGATGCTGCCAAGTATGCTGGGAAGAGAGACTATTGATTTTTCTTGCTGTTATGAGCACTGTTGAGTAAGTGTGAGGCAAGAGGATAACTGCTAGAATTGTGGACATTGTTGAGAAGAAGTTTTCCAAACTTGGCCTCATGGATTCATGTTCAGGCTAGGGGGTGAATCGGGCAAGTGATTTTTTGTTGCCCTATTCTATGGTTGG